>JADBHU010000309.1:0-42803 GCA_017140155.1 Fusarium devonianum | reverse complement strand
CCCCACTCCCCAGTTGGCGCTTCTTCTCCCCCTGGGCTCTCACAAACGCTGTAGTTGTCGGCCGTGTTTCCATTTTAGGGTTCACTGCTGGCACTGAACCGATCTGCTTGTGCTTGGCAGCGCCTCCATTGCCGAGCTGTCAGGTAGTAGCTAGGAAACTAAGACACAGGATCTAAAGGCGACTTCGTTTTTGGAGAAAATGTGATGGTATATCTTAAGGCGCCTTTTCTCTCTTTTCTTCCTTCTTCTGTCCTCAGTTCTCATCGGCTTTCCAATCCTCTCTTTACAAAGACTCGAAGCACTGGTTGCAGGGTCCTGATAGATCGATTGCCGACGCTCCAGTATCAGAACCCTCCCCCCAGCTACAGATACGGATTGAATACCCGCAGGTCAAACGTCCCATCTCAGGCGCAATAGCCGTGTCTTAATCAAAATTGGCGTCAAGTCGGTTGATGCCTTCTGTCTCGAGGACAGAACAGAAAGAAGACAGTCTTGGAAGGAATATACGTGCGTGCAATCTTACGTACAGACAGAAGAAGCACATCAGACCTGGGGCAAAAACCTACCTTATAAACTGCACCCATCTTCGCCTCGGCTTATTCAACAACTCGCTTCCTGCTGGCTTCTCAACCCTCTTCGCAGCTGCTGCCTCTTTAACCGTTCGTCGCGGGCCGCCCATAGGCACTATCTACAGCTCCTCCCGCCCTACGCTTTTGTCCTTTCAGACTAAACTTTCACACCTCCTCATTCTCCCCGCCTCCAGCTCCCGGTAGACAACCGTGCGCAAGAAGTGTCTCTGGCTTCTAGCTTTCCAACAATCCCCCCACCTTCTTCTTCTACCTCCTCATCTTCAGCTCGAAATCTCCCACTCAGCTTATTATTATTACTTACCTCATCTACGGACAAGGGCCCTTGGACTAGTTCGACCTCTGCCCCGCACAAACCCAGCATCAGCATCAGCATTCAGCATCAGCATTCAGCATTCAGCATCAGCATTCAGCATCAGCAGTCCCACGCACGCACGCACGCACCCACTGCTCACGGGGGCTCCACGCGCGTGTGTCGCCGCTGTCCCGGGTACCCGAAGTACATCGTCCTCACGCCGAGACTTGCTCCGGCACCAAGTACCGACCGTCGTCCCTCTTCTTGCGCTGTGCTCTCTTGGCGCCTCGCCCGGGCTTCCCAGACGCCCCCGTCTGCGCCTTGTTGACCTCCACCGAGGCCAAGCCCGAGCCCGATCACATCCTTCAGACAACAAACAAACATCACCGCCAGGCGCGCACCGAGAGATCTTGGTCCTCCACTCCCTCAGACTTGAGCTTTCTCCTCGATCCTTAATCTCAATCCTCAACTCTCCAGTTCCAGCTCCCGCTCCCACTCCATCCGCGTTCCGCTCGCTGCCCCGATATGTCGGGCTATCCAGGCTACAATTCTGGCCGCTACGGCCCGCCGCAGCCCCAATACCACCAGGGCAATCATTATCCGTGCGACTGCCCCAATCCCATCGCCTGTGAATCTCCGGCTCTACCTAGAAAATGCCCATCAGACAGACCCCCGCCCTCTCATGCATTGGTCGTCGATCATCATGCCCTCTTCCGCCTCATTTCTTCAATCTTCAACAATACTTCAACTAACCACTCTTTTACCTTGGCAGACAGCAGCCAACTTATAGTGGCCACCCGCAGGGCCAGCCTTCTCCCCAACCGCCCTATGGCTACCACCAGCAGCCTCCTCCTCCTCAGCAACAATACTATCAGGTTAGACCCCCTCATTCGATTTCAGCCGCGCGACAACCCTGCCAACCTCAGCCTTTCCGTATCGCCAATACCCTGTTTCGCCCGGTTCTCTCTCGACTTGTACTGACTCGCGTCTTAGCAACCTCCGCCTCAACGGCAGCAGTACGGCAACTACCCGCCACCCCAGCCCAACTACAATTCACGACCTGGTACGCTTTGCGCTGCTCGATCGATCGATTTACATACCGCATCTCAGTAGCTAACCCTTCACCAGGCGGCCCCCCCCCTCCTCCTCCTGCAACACCCCAGCAGTTCGGTCACGGCGCCCCCAATAGCTATGCCTTCAGATACTCCAACTGCACCGGCAGGAGGAAAGCCTTGTTGGTCGGTATCAACTACTTTGGCCAGCGCGGCCAGCTGCGCGGCTGCATCAATGATGTCCGCAACATGACCACATACTTATCCGAGCACTTTGGCTATAAGCGCGAGGACATGGTCATCCTCACCGACGACCAGCAGAACCCGATGAGCCAGCCTACCAAACAGAACATTCTGCGAGCCATGCACTGGCTAGTGAAGGACGCCCGTCCCAACGACTCGTTGTTTTTCCATTATTCAGGTATGAACCGAGCGCCGAGCGCAAAGCCCTCGAGGTACTCCTAGCTGACTGGCCATTGCAGGACATGGCGGACAGACGAAGGATCTTGACGGTGACGAGGACGATGGTTATGATGAGGTTATCTACCCCGTCGACTTCCGACAAACCGGCCACATTGTTGACGACGAGATGCACCGCATCATGGTTCGGCCTCTAACAGCCGGCGTCCGTCTAACAGCCATCTTCGACTCGTGCCATTCCGGTACCGCGCTCGACCTGCCCTACATCTACTCGACACAGGGCATCCTCAAGGAGCCCAACCTGGCCAAGGAAGCTGGCCAAGGCCTGCTTGGCGTCATCTCCTCTTACAGCCAGGGCGATCTGGGCGGTGTGGCCAGCAACATCTTTGGCTTTATCAAGAAGGCTGCCGGTGGTGATGACGCCCGTGAACGTACCATGCGCACCAAGACCTCCCCTGCCGATGTTATCATGTGGTCCGGCAGCAAGGATGATCAGACCTCGTGGGTGCTCCCGTTTCCTTACTTTTACCCGACTTACCAAACGAGCCCGGTTTGATGTTTGGTTCTGTTCTTGTTTCAAATGTTCGGTCTCAATTTGTGAAACCGGGACCTTTACCCCAGCTGTTTCATGCCAGCGTTGGCGCAGGGTGTTTGTCGGTCTGGCACTTTTACAATGTATCTAGCTGTAATCATCTTCATTTTTTCGGGCACGCCCCAGATGTCAGATACAGCCTCATCGCTGTCTTTTGACATCTGGGGCGACGGGCTGCGTTGGCTCGACTGGCAACTCACACCTGTCCTATACCGTCATTATCTTTACCAGAGCACAGCAGCTGACTATTCTCACAGCGCCGACGCTACTATCGCATCACAGGCCACCGGTGCCATGTCATGGGCTTTCGTCAGCGCCCTCAAGAAGAACCCGCAGCAAAGCTACGTCCAGCTCCTTAACAGCATTCGCGACGAGCTCGCCACCCGCTACACGCAGAAGCCGCAGCTCTCTAGCAGTCACCCTCTCAGTACGTTTGCCCTTTGGTAATGATCGCCACTTTGATACTAATTTGGCCAGACACGGATCTGCTTTTCGTCATGTAATGTATATACCCCTTGTTGGGCTCTATCTTGTACATGGAACTGGCAGACCCGGGATCCTTCACCATTTGCCCGCCCCCATGGCAGTATTGTAAATAGAGGGATTGATGGTTATAGGCTGGTTCGAGCAACGAGCAAGAAAGACAAGAGTCGGAATAGGGTGTGCTCGGGCACCGCGGTGGGAGGCTGCTTGCAAGTTTTGGGTATTGACTTTGTCTGCTTGACTTTTCTGCGACGCTGATAGTGACGAGGTCTGTTTGTCTGACCGGCAAAGTTTACGGTAAAGACTTAATGGAACAGCATTGGATCCAATGACGATAGTTGAAAGCGGTATAGAAACGACTTCATGATGCGCTGCTTGCCTAACTGCCATGCCTTGAACGCCCGAGTTCATGTAGGTATCCATAATAGCACCCCTTAACCAAATCAAAACAATGCCCTTCCAGAAGAGGCAACAGAAACTGCCTGATATCACTCCTCAAAAAAGCCGTTCCATTCCGAGGCAAATGACACTCGATGCAATCGCTTTCGCCCAAACCAAAACGACAACCGCATCTCCCTTCCCCGAGCCGAACCATGGGAGGATCTCACGCCTCAGCCCGAACAACCTTGAGCTGCCTCGACCGCTTCACCTTGCGCTGCTCCTCAGTCGCGACAACAAGCTTTTGTCGCACAGTCTCCTGTTTGGCCCAGTCCCTCGCTGACAGCCGAGTACGGGCAATGAAGCGCGCCATAACCAAGAATGTCCGCAGAGACGGCTTCGTGGATGAGTTGGCGGCGGTGGCATGGCTAGGCAGCGAGAGCGCCTTCTTGTTGCCGAGGAGGTTAGTGCGGATATCTTCGAGCTCGCGGAGTTGAGCCTTGTTGCTGTAGAAGGAATTGTTAGCAAAGTGTAAAAGAGCGAGGGGAAAAGTAGAGAGGCAACATACCAAGCGTTGGCGACGTCGAGCTGCAGCTGGATGAACTTCTTTGCGTACGCCGCATCAGCTCGGAGAGAGGCCTCGCGCTGGAAACGGGCCTGCATCCACTCCATCTGCATCACCATGCCTCGCAACTCCTTCTTGTGGCGCTCCTCTGCGCTCTCGGCGGCCCGGATCACCGTCTCGAGAGCCTGGTCTGCTCCCTCGATGGCCGCCATGGCCTTGCGATCCGACGAGCTTCGTCGTCCTGTGGATGTCTCGGCCTTGGCAGCGATCGCAGAGGCCTTGATGCGCTCGAGGTCCTTCTGCAGCTTCTCGGCGCTCATGCGGAACGCGGCTCGCTCACTGCGCGCGCGCTCGAGTTTGCGGCGGAGCGAGGCCTCAGACGCAACCAGGCTATCGATGAGCTCTTGTTGCTGGCGCACGTCGTGCTCAAGATTCTCCATCTCTGCCTGGTTCTTCCGTAGTTGTCGATCCTGCTTGCTTGTGTCTGTTGACTGGACTGCCATGGCATTGCGCTCTCGTTCTGCCTTGTCAAGTTGGTGCTTCATCCGGTGGAGCGCCCGCTCATGTTGCGCCGCTGTGTCTTCGGCCTGTTGTCTCGCCTCCTCAAGAACCTCTTCCAGTACTATCTTCTGGTCCTCGAGGTCGTTGAGCTGTCTCTGCAGATCCTGAGAAGCCTGCAGTGCCTTGCGCTCAGCATCCCGGTTCTTGGAACGGAGATCATGAATCGACTTTTGTGCCGCGGAAAGTTGATGTCGGAGTTCAGTAACTTCTGTCTTGCGGCCCGAGTCGCTCGCGGACGACCTAGGGGATGGGATGAGGCGGGATACTTCGGTTTCGTGGACTTGTCGTTCTAGATCGGCAATTTGCCGCTTGAGGCCCTTGACGACGTCGCGATTTGAGGATTCCTTTTGGAGAAAGTTGAGCTCCTTCTGCCGGGCAGCTGAGAGGTCTTTGCGGATCAGTGATAGCTCACTGTTACCCTCCGTGTTGCCAGGGATCTGCCGGGCGTTGAGCTGATTCTCGTAGTCCTCCACCCGGCGTTCAAGGTCCCGGATGGTGCGTCGAGCGGCAGTAAGGTCATGGTTCTCTGTCGACGACGATTGTCGCAGCTTGGTCTGCAGTTGAAGAATTTCTTGGCCCAACCGTTCCTCCTCCTCAGCAGCCTTCTCGATCTCGTCCTCGAGTGTCTTCTCCACTGTTTCGCGCTGCTCGACTAGAGCCTTGTTCTCGTCTTTGAGGCGACGCAATTCGTTGTCGAGCTTCAACTTCGCTGTGCGGAGATCGAGCCGCTCTTGATCAACTCGGAGAGTCTCGTTGTCGTAAAGCTTGGCTCGACGAAGCTCACCATCGAGCTCATCTCTCTCTGCCTTGATCTCGGCTAATGAAGAGTTCACAGAGTGTAGTTCGAGATTGATTTTTGCCACTTGATCCTGAAGAGATTGCTTCTCCTTGGTGATCTTGTCTAGTTGAGAATTCGCGTCCGAGAGTTGCCACTTCAGCCTTGTTACTGATTCTGTAGACTGCTGGGCATTCTGTTTTGAGGCAGCATTGGCAGCCTGAGCCGATTCGGCTCGTTGACGCCACGTCTTGAGCTGCTCCTTGAGCTCATCGATTTCTTGGCTGGCAGCCTCGGACGAGTCTGCACCCTGTCGCAGTACCCTCAGCTGCTCCCTGAGATCGTCAATTTCCTTATTGGCAGCTTGAGATGATGCGGTTTGAGATAAGCTGTTTCGTTGCCGTAGAGACTTGACCTGCTCCCTTAGATCTCCACACTCTCGTTGCGCTGCGTGAAGCTCATGACGTCCAGCGCCTTGCTCTTCGTCCAAAGTCGTTTGCAACACATCCACCTCGTCCTCCAATGAGGTGACCTTGCGGACTTGAGACTGGTAGTCAATTTGGGTTTGTCGCAGCTCGTCCCGAACTGTGGAAAGCTCATTGCGCAGGCTTGTTAGCAGGGTGTGTCGCGTTTCGAGCGCATCCTGAAGATCCTCAATTTGCCGCGTCAAGATATCCTCCTCGCTTCTGTGCCGATCAACTTCGCTCTGAATGGCAGCTTGCAGCTTCGACTCCTTGTCGGAGAGAGTTCCCTCTGCTTCCCTAAGGCGGTCAATGGTCCTTTGTAGGCCCGCTGCCTTCTCTTCCGCTCGATTTCGCTCAGATTCGAGGTTTTGCTTCTCTGTTTCCCATTTCTCGCTGTCGTTGTCGTAAAGGTTGTCCCTCTCGCGGACTTCAGCTTGGAGGTCGGAAATCTCGTTGTTGAGGCGATCCATCTCAGCCTTGTACTGGCCGCGAATGTCCTTCTCGATCTCCAGGGCATGCTCTCTCTCCTCCGCTAGACCCTCCTCAAGATCTTGGACTTCCTTCTCGAGTTTTTCGACTTCTCTTTGAAGAGAGTTTGACTCACTCTTGAGCGCATCATGTCGTGACTGGAGGACGTTCTTGTCGTCAGCCCGAGCATGGAGATCAGCTTCTAAATGCTCAATCTTCGAAGCCAAAAAGCTCCGTTCGCGATCAAAGTTTTCGTGGCCCTTCTTGAGTTCCCTGACAGTGGTTTGCAAGACATCCTTCTCCTGGTTCAATTTGCCATGCTCCCTCTCCAAGGATGCGTATTCCTGGCCAGCCTTGTCGAGATCCTCCTGTAGACGCGCAATCTTCTCTTCAATCTGGCGAGATAGTCCCTTGGTGACCACGGATTTGTTGGACATTTCTTCTTGCAGCTCTTCAAGGTCGTTCTCGGCCCGCTCCTTCTCAGACACTGCATCCTCCATCTTGGCCTTTGCGCCCTCAACTTCTTCTTCGAGGCGACGAATATTAAGCTCCAGATCTTGAATCGCATCTTTGGCCTCTTCTAGCTCGTCGCTGTGCTGAGCCTTTTCCTCTGCCTCCAGCATCTTGCGTTGTGTATCCTTGGCCTTCTCTTCGGCTTCCTCCGCCTTGTCTTTAAGCTCCTCGATCTTGTCCTTGAGGTCTTCTACTTCGTCTTCCCGTTCGCCGAGCAAGCGGTCCTTTTCCCGAAGGTCTGCTTCTAGGTCACCAATGTCGTCCTGCAACTTTTCGACCTGGCTGCTGTTTCCTTGCTGCTGCTGTAGCTGGCGCTGAAGGTCCTCAACGTCCGCTTCACGGTCCTCTATTAGACGTCGTAGTTTGTCTATATTAGCTTGTTGAGATTGGTCGGCGTATTTTCGCTTGGTCTTGTCCTGGAGCTCAAGCATTTGCTGGCGGTAGCTTTCAAGGTCTTTTTCGGCTGTCGTTAAGTGCTTCTTGTATCGGTGGAGCTCTCTTTGCATCGTGACCTTGTCGACCTTGAGTTCGGTGTTCTCCTTGAGGGCGGCTTCGCTAAAGCCAGGTCCTGCTTTCCGGAGCGCCTCTTCAAGAAAGTGAATCTTGAGTTTGAGACCAAAGTTCTCCTTTTCGATCCGATCAATCACATTCTCTTGCTCCCGTAGCGACAGCTGGTTGCCGTCTTGGAGGGGGCCTTTGTCGCCAGCTCTTCTTTTGGAGATAGCCATTGGGGTTGAGGCAGCGCTACTGGTGTCGACCTCAGGCATCGTATTTTCCATGTAGGACTGGTTGCGCGACCCTGTGTAGATAGACGTGTCCATGCGCGGAACCGGAGTTAAGTCTCCCTCATCAATTTTGTCCAATGCCGGCGTATTCGGCACAGCGGTCCCGTTCTCCTTCCCGTAGCGTCGCACACTGTTTCTGGTGGCCGACTTGAGCAGAGGAGTAAACTCGGCGCCTCCGACGCTGGGAGGCAGGTTTCGGCGGTCGGCTAAAGGTCCTCTTTGGCGCGGGGTGCGAAGGTTGATGCCGTTGGAGCGGCCATTGCGGAGCTGCTGAAGGAAGTTGCCCTCTTTCGGAGGCGATTGAAAGGATGCTTCTTGGGATATGTCTGCAAAGTCGGGCTGTCGGCTGAGATATGTCGCATCTCCGACGTTTGTTCGCGGGGTGTCGAGCGCGCCGCCAAAGTCTGGCTGCCCCATGGTGACGGATTGTGTGGGTTGTCGTAAACTTTAGAAATGCCGTATTTGAGGGAAGCAAGGCATATTACAGAGAAAAAGTTGAAGCGCTCTCCGTAGAGCGATCAGGTCTGCGCAGGATATTTCGGGCGTTGCTGGAGTTGAATTAGTAGTAAGTGACGGACACAGAGATAAAGTCGTGCAAGGTACTTGGGTCTTTGCGCCTAGGCCAGGCGCGTTTTGTTTACTTTCTATCCTTTTCCGGCCTAGATCCAAAACAAACCTAAGCCAATTGCCGCCTTCCCCAGTCTTGCTCCAGTAGCCAATCATCACTTCCTTTTGAGCACCTGACTCAGCTACCCTTTATCTTCATAAATTCGATAGAAGAACCTCGAAGGTATGATACCATCGCGCGACCGACGAGACGCCCATTTTGAGCGCCAAGGGGGAGGCGCCATGACATGTTCGTGCTGGTGATCGACAGCCAGCCCGTGATTTCTAGACAATTAAAAGGCCCTTGAACGCCCCCGCTGGCCTAGACCCCCTCTCCTTTACCGAGCAAGGCATCGTCTTGCATCACTCCCACCGCAAATATTTATATCTTGGGACTGCCTCATTCCAAGGCGCCGCCATGTTCTTGTCTCAAGTGCCAGATGAGATAATTCAACACCTACTGTACTATATCTCCCCTGAAGACAATCTCTCGAGTTTCCAGTTGCTTTCGCATCGTCTAAAGCAACTCTCCGAGGAACCCCTCCTTTGGCGATATCACTGCCAAAGTCACTTCAAATTCTGGCATCCAGAGCATGATTTTGGGCGTCGTCTGAAAGGCAGAGCATCCGATACGCCGTGGAAGGAGTTGTTTGTCGTGCGCAAGTGTCGCAACGTGCAAGTATCCCATCTCTTGGATGAGATTTTGGCGACCAAAGTTGGCCGCTTGAGGAGATTCGAAAAGATCTGCAAATTTGGCTACGATGCCAAAGACTTTCTTCTCGAGCAATGCAGCGCGGATGAGTCTGCCGATGATGTTCTGTCGCGGCGGTGAGCCACTCCACGGCAACCCAGCTCCGAACCTGGTCGTAGACTAACATGGAAACACAGATACTACAGCAATTCGCTGCTGGACAGCATCCACAGAAGCCTCGCAGTCGAGCAATGGCACAGGGTCCAGTCGGCAAGGATAGGTTCTGGTGCGCATTCTTCGACCTTCAGTCTTGAGCAAGCACTAGCCGCATTCGACCTCTTCGTTTTGCATGACCAGCCAGGAGATCTGGATGATGTAAGTTGTCAGCAGTCTTGTGAAAGCCGCACACTTGCTGACTGCATCTGTCAGATTGCGCACATCCTCGATGCCAAGGCTGCAGAGTTCCAGGAGGGTAGGCCAGATATCAATGAGTTGTCGACGCGGCAGAAGGCGTTGGCACTGAACCGCTGGCTTCGGGCGAACAACCTCACAGGCTTGCAGCATCCCGAGCGCAACTATCGAAATCTGCGCAACTGCCTCATCGGCCAGGCTCTGCGCCACGAAGACCACGACTCCATCCCCATCGTCTCCAGCGCCATCTTCTGCTGCATTGCCGAAAGACTGGGGCTACAGGCACAATGCTGTGCGTTTCCCACCCATGTCCATGCCATTGTATTCGCAGAGCAGGGCAAAACGCTGGACGGCGCTCTTGTTGCCCAGTCTGGCGTGCCCTTGGAAAGAATGTACCTGGACCCGTACAGTTCTACCGAAGAGATTCCTGTGGCTGATCTGCAGGCCATCTTATCCCAGTTCGGCTGGGAGACGAGCACCGATGTGTTCCTCTCGCCAGTAAGTCCTGTCGCTATTGCGATGCGCACAGCGCGAAACATCAGAGCCACGGCCGCCAGAGTGATCGAGGCGCGAGACCAGGCAGACCCTGAACTCACACGACTCATTACCGGCTCCGATCCTTCCAATATAGACGCCGCCCTCTATTCGGCACTCTGGGCGTCTCTCCTTCTTACACCAGTTGACTCCTTCGAGTGGGATGAAGCCCTCGAGCCCTTCCTGAATCGATTTGCAAAGAGCTGGCACGAAGATGCATGGCTAGTTGAGAAGTACATCCTGCCCCTGTACGATCGCTTTGGCCCCTTTCGAGAGCGCGCCATTAGAAACAACCCCCGAAGATGGGATGATCCGCATGAGATCCTAGGTCTGGTCGACGAGCTGGACGAGCTGGCGCCCCCAGTCTTCCGCAGAGACGGCGGCAGGACACAGCCGGTGATCTACAAGATTGGCCAAGTGTTCAGACACCGGCGCTACGGCTGGATCGGCGCTGTCAATGGTTGGACCGACCAGGGTACGCGGCGATTGCCTATGCCACATACCGTGGCTATTGACGAGACGCTCGACGATAACAGCGATACAGAATTACCAAGTCTCGTGCGTCCTCGCCAGCAGACATTTTACACTTGCTTGTGAGTCCTCCCAACACATACTTTTCGCTCTGCTATTAGACTGACTGGGTCTGTTGCCAGACGCACAACGGGACCCGAACGGCACGTTGTCGCCGAAGACAACATTGTACTCATTGAAGACCCGAAAGATGTCCCAGACAGCCTATTCCACCAGGCGGGAAAGTTCTTCAAGAGGTTTGATGTCGAGGCGTGCACCTTCGTGTCTAACATTACGGAGCAATATCCCGATGACTAGAATAGCCATGCTTTTTGTTTTCTCATGCCTTGATTCGTTATTGTACCTTTTTCGTCTTTTTCCTGCAACATGCATGTCCGGCGCCTGGCGATACGGGGACCTATGGATGTTGGGTGTAAGGAAATTGGCGCGCGTAGACGAGGCATCTTACTTTTGGCGTTTAGTCAGTCTGTCATTGGTACGCCGAGATGAGCTTCAAATTTCAAGGCACGTTAGATTTCGGTGGGATTTGGTCTGTATCACATTGGAATTTCAAGAGATCATTCGTTATTTATTACTCTATCCGGCCCTTGATAACTCCGTCACCGTTGAGATTTTGTGAATGGAGGTCTTCCAGAAGTAAAACACCACGACCGACAAACCCGCAGTATGACCATCCGTCCCATAAAGATTGTTAGGATGCCTTGATGACATCTTCCAGAATACCTTTTTCGGCTAGCTTCTTCATCCACTTATGCAGCGAAGGCCCGTACTCCTTTTTGCGGCCTTTGACGCGCTGCTCATCATCGGCCATGGCCATGAGCTCTGCGCGATGCTCGCCCATCGCCACCTTGACTTCAATAACAAGTCTTTGATGCAGCTCATAAGCGATCTTCGTGTCAAAAGAGGGCTCCGAAACCTGCTCCTGCAGCGACGCAGGAATGGGCGAGTTTGTAATATCTGTGCTACTGAGATTAAACTCCGAAAGCTGAATCCCATCTTCGATGCTAAGAGGGTTCGGCTCGGCGGCTACTAGATCCACGAATGTGGAACATGACTGCATGTGGGCGTAGAGGTAATGAAGGCCTGCAGTGGCTCGAGCAATTGCCTGTGAATATGCGGCAAGGGGGCTTTGACATAGTGCGAGGAGATTGAAAGATAGCTGGCTCTCTTCGTACTGCAGCATACGGCCTTCGATCTGAGGTCTTGCGACGGTTGTCCAATCGCCCTCATCCTCAGGCACTGGATCTAGGGTACACAGTAAGCGACTCTCCACCCAGCAGGTTGGAGTTTGCAGCCCGTTTCTCCATACCTAATCTGTGAGGTTTGCCCTGAAGGCCGTCGAGCTCCCAGACATAACCGCCAGCAGGAACATAGGCGATGAAATGAAACCCATAATCAGATTTGACTTTCTTCCTCCTAGCTGCTTTCTTGCCCTTGTTCGGAGCGGCGCGCTTCTTGGCCTTGCCGGATTGAGCATCCGATGCCTCGTTTTCCAAGCACAGGTCCGCATTAAGGTGGTCCATACGACGTGTGAAGGAGTTGTGGATGGTGCGTATGAAACTGTTCTTGCTGAGCTGGTATCCTCGAATCGCGGTGTTGAGGTCTTTGGTTGATTCCTTGAACTCTCGGAGCTTGTCACCCAGCTCTATACCGTCGGCGTTCATGACAATGTTTAGCATAGCAACGGTTGCACATGCGTTGTCGGTAGTCTGGATGAGGTCAGCAACGACGATGTAACGGGAGTAAGGCAACAGTTTATACCTGATTCGCGAACCATATATCGCTGGCGTCTTGCTCCTCATTTGTTTCATCGTGCCCAGGGAGATACTGGAAAAGAAAGATCAGACCGTAGACTGGCTGCCTAGGAACCGTGAGCGCGGGCTGTATCATGAAGTTCCAGTCGTAATGGCCTTACGGTAGAATTGCGAGAGAATCTTGGTCTATTGTGAACATTTCCTGCGCCTTGACGTTTTGGACGCCCAGATCTCGGAGTATAGTGTTAAAGAAGGCCTGGCATAGATTAGGTACCGTTTATAAGCCTTTTGAAGATCTATGCTCACAGGCTCCGACTCGAGCTCGACCCATCCTTCCCAGTCTTGGAGATCCTCGGCTGTGAGCGGCGCCAGTGCCTCATCGAGCAGCTGGTCAGAGTCCTTGTTGAGTTTGCATTTTGCGTCGGTTGTCGTCTCATTAGCCTTGCGCTTGGGGTTGCGCCTCGGCTCACTCATAGTGGCCGTTGCGTCGGTGACCTGTAATGGCCTGGCAGCAAGTCGGTTGGACCGGCGGAGACGAAGATTTTCTATTGATGCGCCTTCACACTGCGGCTGGAGGTCAGCCTGAGATTCCTGGGCCATTGCGAGCTTCTTCCTAGGCGTAATCGTGACGGAACAAGGTGAAGGGGCATATCCGCGAGGGTAGGACAGGGGATGCTGGTACCGCGTTGAAGGCAGGAAGAGGGAGGGCGGGGAAGATTATTATCGGATCAGGGTTGGCGGAGGCGAGTGCTTTGTTGGAGACTCATGCTTCATCTTTTGGTCTATAAGAGTGCGGGTTGTTCAAATATGAGTAGGTCTTGAGTGTTTGTGCAGGTTCGCAGATAGATGTTGTGTCTGTGCCTGTCACTTTACCGCCCCGAAAGGCAGGGCACTTATTCATAGACAGCTTTCATAAGCGCACTTGCTGCTGTTGTCACACGGGCACCTAACAGCGCAGTGCAGGACTGCAACGGGTTACTGCAGCAAATCAAACAGACAAACGAAACAAAATAGACTAACCGGTGCTATATTGAAAGCATAGGAGAAGTACTCATCCTAAGATGCTACACCCAACAGATTCGGACAGGTACAGCGCCTTGACAACTCAGCTCAGCCCTCATCAATGCAATGCTACTAGTAGTCAACGAGTTCTACGTGACGTTTGTTTTAAAATAACATAGCGGTTCGTGAATGAAGAAAGGATCCCAAGTGACAGCTGAGTGAGTCTTGGTCGTTGTACGGGGCCTAAGCTAGCAAAGGAAGCTCCTCGAGAAGCTTGAAGCCCCATACTTTACTCCAATCACGTCGGATATGGATGCTACCTGAAGCTGAGCTGGCGGGCCAATCGTTGTACGAGAACAGCAGGGATAGCACAGTTTGAAGGACAAGTTACAAGGGTTGGCGGAACATAAGAACTCACCAAAATGGCCTATTTACCAGGAACAAGTTTAATATGTTTACATTGAGAGCTCACAATCCTTCGATACTACCTTATGGGCATCTTCTTCGAGCTGCCTTAGGAGCTTGAAATGCTGGTATTCTTGGTAAGGTAGGTGGTACTGTAGGCCGCTAAAGCTGGGGAACAGGCAGCCTGCCAGGCACTGAATGCTAGCTCCAGCCAGCAGGGGGCTCCCACAAGTCGCGTCTGACGTGACGCATTTCCCCAAAGGAATTTCCACCTACTGTCCGTGAAAACCACATTCAAAACATTCTACCACGAACAACGCACTCGTGCTTCTTTTCAACCACCACGACGACGCCGCAATACGCCCGTCGACCCCGTGCGCTCGATCGGCCCCGGCTGCGACTCTACTTGCTCTCCCATGCTTACTTTTTAAAGCGCGCCTCTTGATCCCGGAATGCGAATGCGATGAGCGCATCGACTCCCCGCCTGCGGTCTGGGTTCCCAGCTACCCCAGCTACCGCTGCTCGACGACGCAACGATCAACAGACTCCCAGCTCCGTCGGCTCGACATCTTCCCGCAAGGATGCTTCAACAAAATCTCCCTCTCTTCCGCTCGCACCCGAGAACCTCCAGGCTCAGGGCGCCCTCAGCCAACCTGTCATCCCTTTGACGGTTCTCGATGCTCCTCAGCAGCGTCTCTATGCCTTCGGTATCTACGTCTTGCTGTGGGCCTGGAAACTGTATGACTGGCTGCAGGTAGTGGAGGACGGTGATACGTCTTGGTTCCTCTTCCTGAAATGGATCTTTATCGACTTCGCCTTTCTCTTTGGTGTCCCGGAATTGAGGATACCATGGCTGGAGCTCTCACAGCCCGTCGTGACAACTGTGTTCTCGCTGCATCTGGTGCTCAATTACATGCTCATGTTCAACATTCCGGTGCGTGATCTGATCAACTACTCGGTATCGTTTCAAAGCTAACCAATACATTCAGATTCCGTGGCAATCATGGCTCCTCGGCTTCGCCAAAGTCCTCTACGACCGCGAAATCTCCGTCTCCGAACACAACGTAAAGGTGTCGACCATTCTCAACAACCACTCCCTCATCATGGGAAAGCAAATCATCAACATTCTGCCTGAGGGCTCCGCTGTCCTCAACCCCGAGCAGCATCCTTTTTGTCTAGGCAGCAAACCCAAGAATATTGCGTCTCTGCCCATCTACTTCAACGCTACTATCCCTGCTGAAATCGAGCTGATTCGAATCGACCTCGACTCCAATAAAGAAGAGACGATCAAAGTTTCGCACCGCGAGGTCGGCAGAGTTGCTAAGCAGATTCGCGAACACACCGCTGACCAGTCGACGTCCGGCTTCCAGTGGGACTACCCGGTTAAGAAGCCGGGTGTCTATCGACTTGGAAAGGTACTGGACGAGTACAAGCTCGAGGTTCAGCGAAGTACCAAGGATACATACGTGGTGCCCTGCCCCCAGGCTAGGATCCGGGCTTCTGCGGACGCTCAACGATGTATTCAGGACCTCTCTGATCTCTCTCTGGAGGTTTACGGCACCCCTCCACTCAAGATTGTGTACAGCCGCACGATCAATGGCAAGGACCATAGCTTCCACTTTCAGAGCCTCCAGCCTGATGGCTTTTCCTCGCCTCTTCTTGGCGCTTCATCAAGCCTCGTCTTGGAGAACCGAGACGACATCTCATGGGTTCGACCGTCCAAAGTGACCGTTGGCCTGAACGAGTCCATGACATCCTCGGGCGATTGGGAGTACTCTGTTGATGAAGTGCACGATGCTTTTGGCAACGTGGTCAAGTACGCTGAGTCTGAGGATGAGGCAGAAAAGAACAGGCCCAAGAGCTTGACCCATAAGTTTACCGTCAAGGAGCGACCCAAGGTGCGCATGGATGGCTGTGACCTGCGGAACCCTCTCAAGGTTGCCAAGGGTCGCTCTGCCAAGCTGCCCATTGGCTTCTCTTTGACCGGACCCCACGACGATACCTCTCACGAGATTATGTGGGAGTTCTCACCTATCGATTCCCTGACCAACAGTGGCGATCATGGAGATCTGGTGTCACCTGGAAGCTACTCTGCCAGGAGCTCTCATGACAAGCCTCTGGTCTCTGAGCCCGGTCTGTACACTTTGAAGTCTGTATCCAGCGGGTCTTGTCAGGGCGAGATTCATGAACCATCCTCATGCCTTCTTCTGAACCCCCTGGAGCCTTCTCTCTCTATCCGCTCCGAGGATATCCCTGACAAATGCGCTGGCAACTCTATTGGTCTTCGAGTGGATCTGGATCTCGTCGGAACACCGCCCTTTGTTGTTCGATACGATGTCATCACTGACGGCCACACGGATCGACAGGTTCACCGTGTCTCGGGCCTGCGATCCCAGCTCGAGCTGGTGCCCAAGATGGCAGGTCGTCACAAATACATCTTCAAGTCCATTGATGACGCCATCTACGAGAATCTGCCACTTGCGGGTGATGACAAGCTTTTGGAGCAGGTTGTTAAGCCTGCAGCCTCAGCCATGATCGCCAGTTCTAGCCGCACTATCAGCGCCTGCCTGGACTCCGAAGTCGAGCTGGATGTCGTCCTCTACGGCGATGCTCCGTTCAATCTGGAATGGGAGGTCGTTCACGACGGCAAGCGCAAGTCGGAGCGCGTCACCGGCATTGAGGAGAACACGTTCAAGATCAAGACAGCGACACTGAGCAAGGGAGGGGAGTATATTCTTGCCCTGAGCAGCGTTCAGGATAAGCGCGGTTGCCGCACGTTCCTTCAGGACCAAGTCAAGATTGCCGTGCGACGCCAGCAGCCCCGGGCTGCCTTTGGCTTTGTCGAGCACAAGCAAAAGATCATGGCTGTGGAGGGCACGCCGCTACGGCTACCTCTCCGCCTCCAGGGAGAGGCGCCCTTCACGATCAGCTACAAGAACATTAATGGCACAGGCGACGTGGTGACCAAACACGCCAACAGTGCCAACGACTTCCTCATGGTCAGATCCCGCGGTATATATGAGCTGATTGACGTCCGGGACAACCAATGCCCTGGAACGGTCGAAACGTCTGCCTCCAAGTTCGAAATCGATTGGTTCCCACGACCTGAGATTTCTCTCGTCGAGTCGACAAGCATCAGTCCCAGCGACGGCGTGTTCGTCAAGCAGGATATCTGTGAAGGAGATATCGACGGCTTCGAGGTCAATCTCAAGGGTAAGCTTGATAATCCTGATGTGCAAAAATCGTGTGTGATCGCTAACACACCGCAGGATCACCTCCATACCATGTACAATATGAGGTTAAACACAAGTCCTTCCAGGGTGCCAGCGCCATCAGTCGCAAGGAATTTGATGCGGCACTCTCAAAGGCAGCCATCTCGATGGATACGACCAAGTCTGGTGACTACACGTACAAGTTTTCTGCCCTCGCAGATAACCTGTACGACAGCGACAAGAAGTTTGACCCCCTTATCATCAAGCAGCGCGTCAATGCCAGGCCCGCTGCTGGCTTCACCAAGCCAGGACAGTCGTTCAAGTACTGCATGGAAGAGCAGGAGCATGAAGATAAAATTCCCATCACCCTTACCGGCGTTGCTCCCTTCTATGTCGAGGTCGAGATTAAACACCAGGCTGGTTCTCCAGCTGAAACTTATCGCATCCCGTCGATTGACTCCAACTCGTATGGCATACAGATTCCCCGACAACACCTTCGTCTCGGGACCCAGCAGGTACGCGTCCGAACGGTCCGCGACGCGCGAGGCTGCCAACGCAAGTACGAGATCGGTGGCCCGGCGATACAGATTCAGCTTTATGAGGCGCCATCGATCTATCCCCTCGAGTCTCGACGCGATTACTGTGTTGGCGAGCGTATTGCCTACACCTTGTCAGGCACCCCGCCATTCGACATCGCATACGACTTCAACGGCCGCTGGAACGCAAAGTCCCAGACGACCAACTTCCGGCGCATTGCTGAGAAGCCTGGTGACTTTATCATCACCAGCATCTCTGACAAGGCAAGCGAGTGCCGAGCCGCCGTCAATATTCCCAAGACGATACATCCCCTGCCCAGCGTGCAGATCAGCCGCGGCAAACAGTCGCGCGTCGATATCCACGAGGGCAATGAGGTGGACATCCTGTTCGAGTTCTGGGGCACACCGCCGTTCGAGTACACCTACACGCGCAGCAGCAACGCAAAGAAGGGCCAGCGCAGCGTCGTGCTCGAGACGAGACACGACGTCTCGTACGAGCATAGCAAGGTGGTCAAGGCGAGCCAGGAGGGCACGTACGAGGTTGTCGCCATCAAGGACAAGTACTGCTCCTTCTCGACGCAGCAGGTGGAGAAGAGAGAGAGGAGATGAGCCGGATAAATGGCACCAGGATCAGATGGGGGTCAGAAACAAGTTTGAAAAATTGATGGGTTGGTTTGGGTGTAATTTAATTGTACTGCCAGGGGGCGGATAGCGATGAGGAGGGACAGTGAGCTGTATATATGCATCTATACCATGGCACGGCGTTTAGTAGGGACAGATCCTGTTGGATAAGACAAAGCCATAATGAAAACTTGACTCTTGTGTTTGCTTGTGCCGGTGCTTGTCGATGCATTATTGCAGGAAAATGGTACGGATTATTAAGTCGTTCATGTAGACTGGATTGCAGTCCATCTTCTCTCACATCTTTGGTTCATCGTCGGGCCCTTTGGACGCAGTCTGGATCCCGAGGCCGCGGATCTGGAGTTGTGTCTCGGACCATTCTGCGACAGTGACGTTTTTGGTGACAGTTCGAGTCTTCCAGAACCTCAATGGAGAGGCAATAGCGCCGTTTTATCATGGCATGACTTTTTAATTAATTAACCCCTGGCCGATGACTAGACTGGGTGAAAAGAGGAAACGAGGCTTTTGGAGGTCCAAGTCTAGAACCGGACACAGTCCTCCGCCGCGAAACGCATCTCCGAGTTCTAGAGGTAGGTCGGTGTATGTAACAGGAGAAGCGGAATACCTTTATTTACGCTGAGAAAACTATCAACAGAAATACTGGCTTACCAAACAGTTGACAGCTTCCCTTGCCTGTTGAGGTCCGCCTGCAATTGCTCGCCCGGCTTTAACGGAGGAGCATGGATCTGTGAAGAAAGCGGGAAACGGTCCAGGCCATAACGGAACCCTCATGGTCAAATCGCCAGTTCAAGGTGACGTATCAACCCCCTCCTTCTTCCAATGGGCTGCTGTGTTGCTTTTTGCCCGGTGTGAAAGGGTCCCTAAGCTGAGCAACTAGCCCAAAGCCTGTGTTGGACAAGGAGGGATTGCTGCAGCATGTTGTTGTTTGTTGCACGTTCCGCCTCTCGTCAAATGGATGGATACCCGCGCTCACTTAATTATTACCCCTGCTAGTCATGCAAAGCAAACGGCACACTCTAATAACACCAAACCCAAGCGACAAGCATTGCAAGCACAGAGCATCTAGAGCCCCCCCAGAGAGGCTGGGATCGACGTCATCTCCCTTGATTCCTCCAGGGCCTGGCCTCGGATGGTACGTTGTGCCTAGGACATCTGGACCTAGCTTTGGCCCGTTCTCGACTCTTCGAATATGCAAGCCTAGGCTCATTCGACAAGGGGAGGGGGCCCATTGTGTGGGCTGAGATGGATTGATTTCGCTGATGCGCGCACTGCCACCGCTGAGAAGAGAACGATTGATGGATTTGTTCATCTCATCCATGCGTTCTCATCTTTGGGCCGGGTTTGTATTTGTAAACCCTCAAGCGTTGAGACTCCATATAAAATCACCATCTTCACGTTTGACTCGACGGCAAGTCATCGAGCGAATCCAATCATGAGCAGCTTCAGTTATTAGCCGTCTGATTCATACATACATATATATGCCCCCTCCAATATCATCCACCATCATCATCAGCTACAGCCAAACGCTCAAAGCAAGCCACAAGCTACACTCTTTCCGCCCAAGCAAACACGTCTTTTTTCATTCTAGACTCATTCAACTACTACAGCACCATTCCCAATAGTTCCCTCCCCTCTTCCTTCATTCGTTTCCTTCGTGGCACCCTCTTCCTTGTGCGTTAATTAGCCCGGCAGTTACACGGAAAACGCATCTCACCCCCACCCTGTCACAACGGGATGGTCCAGAACACAACAGACCTGCACCTCCCTGTGCCACACACACCTTGACACCCTTATAAGGAAAAGGTGGAAATCAGACTTGAACTGGGTATAATAAGGTAGTGCTATATCTTTCGACTGTGCCCTCTCCAGTCTCAAAAGGACGTTTCCCGGCTGTTCCGTGTTTCTGCCCTGTTACTTTGATTTCGTCATCAACGATTTCGTCTCATCAACGATTTCGTCTCTACTCACTCCATTCCAATACATCGCCATATTCGATAATCTCAAGTCGGGCAAGGCTACTATATCAAAGCTCCCTGGTCGAGCACTTCAAAGTTGCATGCGCTCTCAAAGACACGGCCACCAACGAGAACAACAGCAACATTGCAAACATGAACAGTCTCTTTTCAATGGGCCGGGGCCACTGAAAACCCCCACGGTGACGACGATATTATCACGCAGGTATCAAAACAGCTTCATAACGCATGCGATGCACTCCAAGCACAGTCCATATACGAGCCGCCAGTCGCCCCTACCCAAGATACGTATATCAATGTCGGCGGCACTTCCTTCTCTTCGCTAGATGTCTTCATTCGTCATGGGCCAATTCAAGGGCTTCTCCCGACGTGTATGCGGCAGCAACAAAGCACTCCCCTCGGAACCAGACCCATCGAGCCCCACGATCATCATGGCCCAAGTCATCACGCCTCAAACGCCGTACTCCTCATCATGTAGTTCACCAAGTCACGTCGTCCAAAACCCAAGGGACGCTACGCTTTTCAAAACCCATCACACGTAGGTACGCTGTCGCTTTTCCGGTGGACTTTGACCGTCCATCCGTCCTTGGACCGGTGCGCTTTGCGAGACACCCCCAGGAAAGTTGGCCCGGGTCGCGCTCGTGGGCGTCAGGCCGTACTGGCTCGCTCCGTTCACCATGCCGTACCCCTGGTCCATCCCCGTGGTCATGGGCGATGCTTGTGGCATCTGTCCCGGAGACCATGTCGATCCGGTCGCAGGGGGGGTAGGTGTCGTCTCAAATTTGAACGTCGTTGCGCCAGGTGTGGTCAGGTTGTTTGGTGGGTTCATGTAGCCTGCGCCGCCTACCACGTATCCCGAGCCTGACTCCTGCTGCGTTGAGGGGTCGTAATTCTTGAGGAGATAGCTCAGGTGGTTCTCGACAATCTTCTGCATCCCGCTCTTGGTAAATGGCTTGGCCAACACCCCGTTCATGCCTGCTCGCAACATTAGCGCCCTTGTCATCATCACGGACACTCTCTCGCAGTTTGTGGCTTACCGTGCTCAAAGTAGCAGTGGACTTCGTCGGATCGAATGTTTGAGGTCATGGCGACAATGGGGATGGCGGGGCAGTCCTGTCGAATGTACATGGTGGTAGAGACACCGTCCAGCCTGGGCATGATGATATCCATAAAGATCATGTCAAAGTGGTCGCGCCCAACGCTCGTGATCCGGCTGTACGCTTCGGCTCCGTTTTGCTAATCACACAATCAGCCAGGCTGAGGACAACGAGGGAAACATCAAGTAAAAAGGTACGTACAGCGTGTTCAACCTCACATCCCATGGACTTGAGGAACTTGATTCCGATCTTGGCGCACGTTGGGTCGTCCTCGACAAGCAGGATCTTGGGCTTTCTCGATGCCCACATCAATGCCGAGTTGTTTGAGCTGCCGGCGCTTGCGTGGCTCTGGATGTTGATGGGCTGGGGAGCCGGAACTTCTTGCAAGGCAGAGGCGCTCGAGTCATTGGGGATCGCGTAAGGAATCTTGTGGATGTGGTCCGAGTGGAATGGATCGATGCCGACAGTCTGGCCAACGGGGTACACGGGATAACGGTTGATGTCGTTCATCGGGTCATGCATCATGGGCATCGACGCTTGGGGAATGACCACTGCAGAGTCGGCCGGAGATCCGTAAACGCCTTGTAAGCGCTCGAGCTCGCGGTCGGCAATTTGATCTGGCGTCACGCTGGAGAGGAGCTCGCGGGCTCGTCGCAGCTCTGGCGCCGCCGAATCGTCTGCGCCGTCCAACGGCGAGGCTCCGACGTTCAGGTGCATTGACTGCTGATGACGGCTGGCCGTGGGGGAAAGAAAATTGAGCATCTCGTGTTGAGATTGCTTCTGGGCATTCAACATCTTCTGCAATGTCAAGACCTCGTTCACAAGCAGTCGGTTGGTTTGAGAGACTTCAGTGAACAGTTCCTGGAGTTGCTGTACTTGTTGCTGCGTTGCTGTGAGCTGCTCAGTCATGACACTGACGTGGTGACTGGTCGTAAAGTCCTCCGTCGCCTGCGCTCTCCTAGGTGCCGGCGCTTTTCGGCGAATATTGTCTAGGTCATCCTTGCTTCCAACTCTGAAGTTTGGGTGCTTAAACTCGAGGGTCTGCGCACGATATTAGTCTCGAGTTAGTCCCAATCCGTACGTAGCATTCGGGCAGAACTCACGTTGGCGCCATTTGCAGACGAACCACTGTCGTTCGTTTGCCGCACTTTGTGGAAATCATACTTGTTCAGCTGCCGGACAAAGCTGGCCATGTTGCTGTGCTTGAAATGCTTGGGGAGAATAGATCGAGTGAACTTCTCGTTCTAGGAACTCTTAGCGCGCGGTCGATGCCATGGATGAACAAAAGCCTACCTCGACCACCACAAAGGTATCGCCATCCTTGCCCCATCGGGCGACGTCTTGATGCGCAGGGTCCTCGAGCATGCTGGATATTGTCAGTACCACTCCTCCAGGAAAAATGCGACATTGAAGAAAGGTCCATACCGATACAGCTTGCGAACCTGTACGAGTAGAGTTAGCTGATATCCTGAAAGGCTGATATCCTGAAAGGCTTTTCAAATATATTGCCCACTCACAAATTCGCTGGCATTGCTGCCACCAACCCCAGGGGTTGGGGTTGCATCTCCGTTAGACATGATATGGGTGCGATGAACTTATTGGCGGCCGTGCGCGATGTGATGCCGTCGTCGTCGAGGTGGGTTTGTCGTCGAGGTACTTCGATTGCCAGGAGGGAGCAACGGGAACGAGGGAAAGGCGTGAAGCCGAGCCGAGTCGCTGTCCGTCGTAGTCTATCGGGGACGAAAGAGGTCCGGGTTGATGCCTTGTTTAGCGTCAGGGAGTGATGACAGCGACCGAAGCGGTGATGGTGGTGGTGATGGCGAAGATCGGGTACAAGAGTCGAGCGGTTGGGGGGCCTGCAGACGGGATGCAACAATGCGAAGGAGAAGCGTAAGAGGTTCCGACAAGTGGCAAAGGTTTGCTGATGTGAGGCGGCTGGTGGGAGACAGCGCCGTAAAGAAATTGGCGTTGCGATGGAAGAGAGCACCGACCGTCGCAATTGCAAGAGCAAAAGACGGGACACGGACGGAGAGGACAGGGAATGGAGAACGGGGAAACGGGGACCGGGCCTAAGTTGTATCTCAAGAATCCGAGTCGGGGCGTGGGTGAGAGCACAGGGCAGTTGAATCAGCGGGTGGAACAGCGCGAGCCTGTTTTTGTCTGCGCTGTTCTGCTCTGCTGGGTCGCCTTGCCGCTGGGGCTACGGCACAGTGTTGCGTACAGTCCATCCCCAAGCGGAGCGCCCCCCAAGCAGATTTGGCACTTTCCACTCCCGTGGGGCTAGGGGGAATGGCCTGTGCCGCGAGCAAGCTGAGGCCCAGCAAAGCCAGACGCATAGGACACCCAGCGGAGCGGCAGCACTCAAGCTTTTCTCCCCCCTCCGACGGGGCTCTTCCAGAGACGGCTTAGCGTCCAGCAGATTCGCGGTGTGAATGGAGCACCAGCGCGAACAAGTTTGGCGGCCGTCCAAAGGGGGGGGGGTTGCCTTGACTGGGCTATGTCCTAATGTGCATCGTTCTGATGCGTGGCGCCCTGTCCGTGATCAATGATTGGCCAGCTGCTTTGAAGATCGCCCCGGGCTTAGCCGTGTGGCGTTTCTACCGCGCACCGTGCCACCGGGCCTAGCTTCTTTTTACCGACTTGGGAGACCAGCAGTTTGGTGAGAACTCTCATCAGTGATGTAAGATACCCAAGCTGAGCCATCCGGTGTAATAACTGGTTTCGGCGCGCTAGGTTGGTCTCTTTAGCTGCCTTGCGTTTGGCGCCGCACCGCGTGGTCATTACCCGCAACGCGTTCGTAATTCTCTTCGCCATTCCTCATTTCGGACTCGTTGTTTTTGGCATCATAACCGTTCACGGGGAGAACAGGCGCCTGACTCGCCTTCTTCCCTGGCATACAGCACTGCACTGGTCATGACCCTCCCTGAGCGTTGGAGTCTGTCCGGCATTCATGGAGACCAATGTGGGTCGGAGTGGGCCCTGCAAGACTCCCGCAAAGAAAACATCGACAGGTACCGTCCCTCTCAAGTCAGGCCGGGGTTGTTGCAAAGGTTTGTCCCTCAGCTAAAGTAGGCCGCTCTCGAATTTATGGAGCCGCGTTCCTGGCTGTGAATCCAATTATCTCTAAAGAATGTTAGCCAATTTCTCCCTTGTTTTAGCCATTGAATTCCAGACCCGCTTGTTTGGGTCACTGGTCACCTCGTCATGGTAATTGGATACCTACCCAATCCACAAGTTCAGTCACTGCACACCAGTCCAAAGAAGCCTAGCTTCATATGTCGCGGCATCGCCATGCAAGGCCATTATCATCTTTCTAGATTGCCGAGGGGTTGACAACTCACACGTTGCAAACCCGCGATAGAGACGGTATCTTTTGCTTCTTTGTCGGATCATGTCTTGCGTGTCTGAGCTTGAGGAGACTACCTTAGGTAAGACAGTAGTGAGACTCCCGGATATCAGGGTACATCCAAGGGTCCGTATGGAGCATGCGGCTTGATGGTTTAGGTCAAGGTACTCTGTAGATTGTGAGCTTTTGGTGTGGTCTTAAGCAAAAGAAAAAAACTGAAGAGGATCAAGTGAATAACGTAGCTGAATTATTAGCATGAACCGACAACAAGTGGTTACCGAAGCATTTCGGCGACGCAGCTCCTTTTAGGCTGGCGCTAGAAAAACACAAAAGCAACGGCCGTTCTGAGGTGAAGGGCCTTGCAGTCGTGGTTTGTTGAGAAAAACTGGCTGCCCTGTTACCATTGTTGTTGGCACAAAAGTCATGACAGCCGACCTGGTCGACGCAGTCTGCACTCGCCTACCTTAACCAGCTGAGCCTGCCGGGCCAGTCCTGTAAGAATGACAGCAAGTTGGCGGGTTTGGCACGCTGCCAGTCAGATCTCATTGCCGCGGATCTAACCGGGACAGCGATCGACCAAACTCAGGGAGCGTCCGAGACGGACTGGAAGGCACGCGCAAGCGGATTACCGACGATTCTGGTAGGCAAGGGGGCGTGGCTTTCCAGCTGCCCTAGCCTGGAGGGGTGCGCAAGCAGCTTTCCTCGCATGCCGCTCGACGACCAGGGCATCCATAACTCGCTAGTCTGATTAGTAGCGATGGGGCGCTGTTGGTGGGTGCCAGAAATGATGGGGCCGCCGCAGTGTCGGATGCGGCATCTCTTGGAACAAATTTGGAGTTTGTTTGCGTTCGCCATGAAAAGGCAAAGCGGATGTTGGGAGGAAAACGGGCGCCTCGACGAGACGAGACTGGCCGTTGACAAGGCCAAAGATGAGAAGAACCTAATGAAAGCGACAGCTTGAGAGTTCTTGGGCTACCTCGGGGAAGAAGCGAGAATGGAAGGTGCATGTCTGTGGCCCTGCGTGCGGGGCTGTGAACACCCAGAAGCCCAATTCAGCCTCAATACAGGGGACAGTGGGTGATGGAAGCTGGGAACGCTCATGATAACGGAGTGATTGATCCCACCCCGATGAGTATGTTATATCTAAAATTACAACTACAACGGGCCATTCACAGGAAGCGTCTCGACAGACCAAGCGCTCCTATCAGTAATTTCATCCAGGATCCCAGCTTCGTTCCTCTAAGCAGGCATTCGTCGGCACGTTGGGTCTCTGGCACTATCAAATGTCTCATCGTTATTACGATGCGGAATATGCTGTCTCGGCAATATCCTCGCAGGGAACCAGAGCCAGTAGGGGGGCCTGTCAGATCTTTGCTAAACGTTCAGGCAATTCCAGCCGGCAGAGGCTTTCCACCTATCACCCCGTATTCAAATGATACTATATTCCAAAAAGCAAGCACTCAAACAAACCCCAACCGGAGTCGCCGACGAAGCCAGCTACGGGCCAGTTTAGTCCCGTTGATAAGTCTCCCACCGGGCTCAGCCGCCTCCCGCAAGCGAGGACGGCAGGCTTTCTCCTTTTTAGATTGAGGAATGCTGTGCCTGGCCATGTGCCTGTCTGCCTGTCACTTCTTGGCCGGCTGCCACGAGGCTCAGACGGAAAGGCTGCCTTCGCTGAAGCGCCGTGCGCAGCGTCAACTGTCACCTGGCGAGCTTGTTCCTTTCAGGGTTACTTCGTCCTAGACGAACGATCGACCGATCCATACAAGCCAAGCATCTGGGCTGGGCATTGATGGCCCGAACCGGCAAGGAGTGAAGCCAATGGCAGGCGATCAAGCAAGTTTAATCGCGCTTGCTCAGTACTATAACCGTGAGGAGAGAGTTTAAGTGACAAACAGACGAACCGAGTGTGCCTGCATTAAGGAAGCTGGCGAGGTTTGGAATGCTCACCGAAGTATATCTGAGTGATCTTAAGGCTGGTTCGGGAAGCGCTGACGAGCTGCTACCACATTGGGGCCGTGTAACATCAACGGCTCCTTGCACTGTCAAACATGCCCTGGAGCTCAGGCCGCGCCGTAGCTAACACCAGGCTTACTCAGCATCCACCCCGCATTCACCGAGCGCCCTCCGAGCTCACCTAGGTGAAGAATTTCCCCGTTGTGTGAGCCTCGAGAGGCATTGAGTCACTGGAATTTTGACCTAGCCCCACGCCAAGCTTCTTCATTGTCTTTACAACCAACGCCCATTTCCCTCCCGGTGACGCTTCCAGCAACGACAAAATGTCGCACAAGGGTAGCAGCGGTAAAGGCAAGAAGTCTGCCAAATCTGGCGGCGGCGAGAGCAAGAGCGAGGATGTTCTTCAGGCAGTCGTATGTGATATCGCGGGGTATCCGTTTTGAGCGGCGCAAGCTCACAATGCGTTTTTCCAGGTGCTCGCCGACTCGTTCCAGGACAGATATAGGCCCTTCACAACAGAGAAGCCAAGAGTGAGATGCTCTGCCTCGTCTGAAGTTCGCCATGCCTATGCTAATCGTGCCTCGTGCAGTGCCTGCTCCCGCTCGCCAACACCCCTCTCATCGAATACACCCTCGAGTTCCTGGCCATGAATGGCGTCAACGAGGTCTACATGTACTGTGGCGCTCATACGGATCAAGTGGAAGATTACATTAGCCGATCTAGGTGGTCGACTGGTGCGCGAACATGTCCCTTTACCGTTCTCCAGTTTGTTCGAGTTTCGGACGCGCGGTCAGTCGGTGATGTCCTTCGTGACATGGACAAACGATCTCTGGTCGACGGCGACTTTATCCTGGTGCATGGCGACCTCGTTTCGAACATCATGCTAGACAGTGCGCTGGCAGCGCATCGCCAGCGAAGGCAAACCAGTGCAGCCAACATCATGACAATGGTCTTGCGAAGTGGAGGACAAGACGAGCACCGAACCAAGACGAATGGAATCACTCCTATTTTTGTGGTGGACAGTCAGACCCAGCGATGTCTTCACTACGATGAAATGAACCCCCTGACGAGCGACCGATACATGGCAATGGACCCGGCCGTTGTGGACGAGCTCTCAACCGAATTCGAAATCCGCTCCGATCTCATCGACGCCCAGATCGACATCTGCACACCCGAGGTACTCGCGCTATGGTCAGAGAGCTTCGACTACGAGCTTCCACGAAGAAACTTCCTACACGGTGTACTCAAGGACTGGGAGCTGAACGGTAAGATGATATATGCCGAGATCTGCGAGGAGGGTTATGCTGCGCGAGCAAGCAACTTGCAGCTGTATGAAGCGATCAGCCGCGACGTTCTTGGCCGGTGGACGTACCCCTTCATCCCAGAATGCAACATTGTTCCTAAGCAGACGTACCAGCGCCATCTCAACGGCGTGGTAGCGGAACACGGGGCCTTTTACGCAAACGATGCCAAGATCTCGAATTCGATCATCGGCCGGGACAGCAACATTGGCTCGGGCAGTAAGATCACAAACAGCATCATCGGGAGGGACTGCAGAATCGGCGCCAACGTGGTTCTGAATGACTGTTATATCTGGAACGACACTACGATTGAAGATGGCGCGAGGATATCCAGGTCAATCGTGGCGGACGCTGCTAGCATTGGCAAGAACACCGTAATACCCGACGGCAGTTTGATCTCGTTTGGAGCGAGACTCGGCGAAGGCACCACCCTATCCAAGAGCGTCGCCGTCTCCTGTGTGGACGTTGAAGGCAACCCGTCGACCCCAGACGCCAAGCTGCTCGGCTCCGACACCAACGCTGCCCCCTTTATCGACCCCGAAGACGACGAGCTCGACGAGGAGGATCCAGCACTGCTTCAAAAGTCTCTCCTCTACTCGCTCGCCGAATTCAACATCTCCACCTCGTCCGTCTCAACCCTCGCTTCTGACGTCTCCGAAGACAGCCTGGACCAAGGCTTGCTTTCCGTCGACAACTCTACCCGTTCTCGTCTCTCCTCCTTTGCATCCGACGAAGCCGGCGACGCGATTTCATTTCACACAGACGCTGTTCACGGCCTTCTCGACGCTCTCCGCGACGAATCAGGTGACTTTGACTCGGCCAAGCTCGAGTTCATGGGTCTGCGTCTTGCGCAGGATGCCTCGGACTCGATGATGCGCCGCGCCGTGGCCACCGCCTTTGCTCGCCGCGCAGCAGAGCTCCTCACGCCCGAGCACGGCGCCCTCGAGCCCAGCAAGGCCGCCGAGAAGGCGCTTACCGCCCGCCGCGGCGCGACCAAGTTCATTGCCGAGGTCGGCGTCGGCAGCGACAGCGACGAGTCGGACCAGGCCGAGTTCATCATTGCGCTGCAAAAGGCACTCTCGCACTCGCGCGGGTCTGAGCAGTCTCGCGTGGGCATTCTCCTCTCTGCGCTTCTGCAGCAGCTGTACGCGCTCGACATCCTCGAGGAGGAGGGTATCCTGGGCTGGTGGCAGGACGAGCGGTCTGGCGACGGCGAGGGCATGGCGCCCCTGAAGGAGAAGTGCCGGGTGTTGATCGAGTGGCTGGAGAATGCAGAGGAAGAGGACGATGATGATGACAGTGATGATGAATAGGCGAACGGCCCTGCATCTGTTTCTAAGAGTGGAGGAGTTTAAAAAGATAATCTTGGTTTTTAAGATGAACGAATTCGTCAAGCATCAAGTGAATAATTCCTATATATTGGTTTGACTTTGGCAACAGTTTTTCCCACGTTTCCTTTAGGTATCATGTTTTCCTTCCCAGACGCCTCGCAGCCGCATTAGTCTGTGCCTCAAGTGAGACCCGACTCAGTACCAGTTTCTCAGAGCCCAAGAGATATATCCTCGCCCACATATGGGGGGCGTCGTATAGGAAGACGACCGACCGGTGTTTTGCCCACGGCCGGATAAAGAGGTAAGAGGTATATAATATATACTCTCCAACGATCAGTTCCTTTAATGATGACCGCCTTGTATGTGGCGAACTATTTCTAATAGTAATTCTGCAAGTCTGAGGTGTGGTTCGCTCCGTGCCCGCCCATCGGACGTCCCTGCGACGCCGCGGGGCCTCTAGGTGGTTGCTGATTGCGTCCTCCCGACTGGCCTTGGCTGGGACCCGTTGGAGGTTGGTTCTGGCTGAGCGGCGGGTAGGCGTCATCATAATCAACCTGTGAACCGTAGCCGCCCTGCTTGTTCTTGGGATCAACGTCGTCGAGGGATCGGTAGTTGTAGCCGCCTCCACGGCCTCGGCCGCCCCGACCTCCTCGACCGTTGCCTCGATGGCCGCGGTTGGCGTTGCCGCGTCCTCGGCCACCTCGGCCACCGGAGTGGTAGCCTCTTGACTCGTTACGTCCGCCGTAGTGGCCATGGGTACTTCTTTGATTCCACTCGTCATCGCCGGTGTGCTTGCGCTTCGCCGACTTGTTGGCGAATAAGCTCTCGTACTCGTCCTCGCGCGGATCATCCGCCTCGATGCGTAGAATGACCTTTTCGCCAACGACGGTCTCAAAGGTGAATAGCTTGTCAGCTGGCAAGGGCTGCCAGTTGTGTATCTTGCCTGCATCAATCGGCCTCGCCCCTTTTCTAAGCGCCAGAACAACAAGAGGACTAGGGTTGTCGGTATGGAACTTGGCCTGCTGGGGGATCGGTCGTAGCTGTGCCGCCCAGATACTATTCTCGAAGCAGGCCGTGCCGATGACTTCCCACTTCATCTTACTGCCCATGCCACCAACCTTTTCGAGAATGCTGGCGGGGCATGGCCTGGGGCAGATGAGGATATTGTTGCCGTGGTACTTGAGCTCATGCTGGGGCATGGCCTGGGGGATGTGGGCGAGGTTGATCAGCTTCTTGGTGTCCTCGGCTCCAATCATGTAGCCGGTGAAGAAGACAGTCTTCTTGATCCTGAGCCGGTTGCGGCGCAGGTGTGAGGGCTGCTTTGAGACCGTCTCGTTATGGATGTTGATCATGTGCTGGATCTCGGCGACTTCGACCACGGGATCAAGAGTTGCGGCCGTATCCGCTACCTGGATCACCTCGGCAGTCAGAGGTCCTCGTGTTGGGCTGGAGTTTTGTCTGCGGTTGTATTCGGCAAAGAAATCACGGAAGCCCTTTGTATGTTTTGGTCGGTCCTCGTACACCCGGATCTCCTCTGCTTGCTTGTACGTCTCCATCAGAGACTCGAGAAAGAGCTGTTTGAAGTGCATGGTGCTTTGGAATCGCTGGTTTGTCGGGCTGACCTTGGGCTTGAGGCCAATCATGTCGAACTCGAGTCCTTTGGCGGTAACCATCTTCCCAATCAATTCGGCGAAACCGCGCTCTGACCGGCCGGTGAGTAGGACGCAGAGTGCATCCTTCTGCTTGATGCTCAGCTTGACGAGCTCGACGATCTTGTCATTCCACCATCCCTCCCACGCACGCTTCTCCTCGATGTCGATGCCCTCGCCGGTTGCAGCGAGGATCCTACTATCGTGCCACCAGCCGCCATTGACAAAGACTTCCTGGCTCGACAGTGTGCCGATCGTGGGGCCGTTCCAAAGCGCCGGGTTCGGTAGGGGTGTTTTGAATACTGAAAGGAATCAGAAACGGGACAAATGTCAATTGAATCGACTCGAGCACTCACGGGTGTTGTCAAAGTCGTAGACGTGAAGGGCCTTGATCTGGTCGACAGCTATGCACAGGTCAGCGCCGTTCAATCAAGAACACTCCTCCTCATAAGTCGAACCTGGCAATTGGTGGTTCAAGACAGACCACCGACCCAGAGCCGTGACTGTGAACTGCGACGGCCCGGCGGCAGCGCCATGGTATGCGCTGTAGGCCGAAGCCATGGCGCTCGACCGTTCTGTGCTGCGGAGACGGGCAGCGGCTGCGAGCAGGCGGCCTAGGGGTCGAGCGGAGAGGATTCGGGACGACGCAGTTGGCGATATCGGGGTTGGCGGTGCTTGTATCCTCGACGATATTGTCCGAGTCCAAGTTTGTTGGCCCTGGTAAATTGACAGGCGACGCCAGTGGGGCACTGCAGCGGGTGCTTGCCGTCCGACGCCGCTGGCCTGAGGCTTCAGCGCTTCTATAGGCGATAGACGCCGCATAAGTAATAGGTTGCCTGTACCTTGCGGTCGATTGATAAGGATCAGCCAGACCTTTAATCAGCGGCAGTGCTCAAACGGCAATTAAAACTCGAGGCAGAGTCTGCCTCGTTTTCTTCGCATGTAATGTAAGAGGTTGTCGGCCAAAAGGCAACCTTACTACCTTCTATTACCCCTCACGGTGGACGTTCCCGCCTGACAATATCTCTTTGCACCGCCTGAGCGCGCCCACTACTCTCTGTCCCCCTCTCTCTCTCTCTCTCTCTCTCTCTCTCTCTTTCTCTCTCTCTCTCTCTCTCTCTCTCTCTCTCTCTCTCTCTGTCGCTCTCTCATTATGGCGTCGTCTAGCGCCGTCCGCTTCGTCACAGGCTCCAAAAAGTCCCCTCTCGGCTCCCTGCATCTTCAGCTTCGTGTAAAACCGGGAGCCAACAAGAACCGCGAGGGCATTACTGCGGTCACAGACGATGCAGTTGAGCTGTGCGTCGCTGCCCAGGCTCGAGAGGGTGAGGCCAATAAGGCTGTCGTGCAGGTTCTCAGCTCTGCACTGGGCATACCAAAATCCAGGCTCCAGTTGACGCATGGCTTGAAGTCTCGCGACAAAACGGTTGTGCTGGAGGGACTCAAAGGTGACGGCGAGGAGTATGTGAGGAGCATACGAGAGATGCTGGACAAGGCGGCGGAGGAATGAGAAATCTTGTCTTGATAAAGGGTATGATACAAGTCTGCTTCATGGGTTTACATAAGTAATGACCAAGTTCAAGCTCAGGCAAGGCATGTTGCTCATACCACAATAACGATCTGTGAACAATGTCCGCTCTGATGCTTTATTGGAGGCGCCATTGCCTCGTCGAGGACTTGATCGCATCTCTTTCCTTTGTAGAGTTCATGAATTATATTTGAGTATTACCTGCTTTGGTAGCAAAGTTTAACACAGTGTGTTCCCAGCATCTTATGTCGGCTACCTGGTCTCGACTGTATGCCGACTTATACGCTCAGTTGGTCATGGAGCTATGAGGCAGATACAATCCATGGCTTGACCATATGATCCACTGCCACAGGTCCAATCATCTTGAACTATCCATGGCGCATTGGCCTTGAGGATGATGTCTGAGCTTGCGATAGAACTTTGGGCAATATAGTCATGACGCTCAGAGGATGGCTTCAGGACTTGGCGGCTGCCATACAGCGTCACTCGGTGGTATACTCTTTTATCTGGCCTGATGTCTCGTGGCAAGTAATCTTAACCCTAAGAGTTGATAATTCTCTAAGGCTCATATATACTTTTTATATATCAGAAGAGCTCTGGCTAAAGTTTAGGATCATTATGCCTAAGGGCTTATGATCGAGGTAACATTAGGAGTTATCCTCTGTTTGTAGGCTGAATAGACTTCATTTTGTAGCTCGCTTTCAACAGTCACAAGACAAGCCCCGTTGGCTCAGTGGTAAAGCGTATCACTAGTACCGAACCATCGGACATGATAAGATCACTGGTTCGATTCCAGTACGGGGCATGTGATTTCAAGCGAGCATCTGCTCGTGCACCTTAGTTTTTTTGACGTGATGTTCCAAATATGGCGATGTTATATCGAGTGTTTTGCGTGGTGTTCTTTTTTTGGTGCATTTTCGGGTGCGGCTGCGGGTGCGTGCATGTGCAGCACCTGCTGACTTCCTTACAGTAGTTGGGCTCTGCATTTGAGGTAGGTGCGCTCTTTCCTTCAAGTTGAATACGTTTCTGGACATAAGATTCAGGGGGGGGCAGATATGGAGGCCTGGGATATTGGATGTTCCCCTAGGTAGTCATATTTGCGGTTTCTGCTACCGGGATCCTGAGTTATTAGTTACTCCCAAATGTCGGTATCGTTAGGGTTTCAATTCTCGACAAACAAACTGGCCCCAGTATTCCCAGCCGCAGTAGGGCGTGCATAGGATCCACGAACACGAACGCGTATGCATTTTTAAAATTACCATCTTCAAGTGTCCATGATTAGGTTCCAATGGGGCTCCGAGATCGAATCGTGGATTTCCGATCGATCAAACACCCGTGTGATCAACTACCCTAGACCCTGCTGGAGAGGAGACGATGGAGTCAAGCCAGCTGGGCCAACGACCCACGTTCGAGTCCTTCTCTCGGCAGTTCTCCATGCGCTAGCGTGTGAGAAATTACACGAACGGCTTTCCTATCTCGTCGACAATGCTTCAAACAGTCATTGTCCGAAGCTTGGAATCATCAACGCCTAATTCAAAGGTGCACCAGCGGGTTTCGTATCCATCTGCCATGCTGTTCGCTTGTCGAAGTCTCAAGGAGTAATATCAGAGACCCTGCAGCCTCAACTCTCCACTAACAAGTTCGACCGCTCCAGCCCTTCGCTATACGGCGCCGATCACTGCTCCTTTTCCCAGTCGATAAGTCCACGCCGGCTTCTCCTGCAGACAGACCCCGCACCGCCTCACATAACCATTGCTCTCTAGACTCACACGCTTCGTCTCTTCATCACGACGCGAGGGAAGGGGGGCCTCACCAGCCTCAGCAAGATCCCCCGTTCGTACTCCCAACGCAGCAAGCGACTCTGCTGTGGCTGAATACCTTTAAATGTCCAGAACAGGAAGCTTGCTGGCCGCCCTGACAGATGTCATTGGCGGTCGATCCAGGAACACACGCCCTGCAAGGTAAATCAAGGGGGACTGGACCTCTCTCCCGCCTCCAGAGACATGATCTCCTATCAAGTCCCAAGCAACTCACAACGAGACCAATGCACAGTAGACAATAGCAAGCTCGACGCATCCCTCACCGACCGTTCGCAAAGCCTCGCTAAAGGCGGAAAACCCTCAAAGTGGCCCGTCGCGCCCGAGACAAAACAACGGTTTCTCGCCAGCTGCGCCGCGGCCGAAGTTCCTAGCTCCAGTGCCGGGATCTTTGGCAAAAGGCGACGATCCCCAAACTAGCCACAAAAGTACACTACGGGCGTCTGATAGAGCAGCACCGTGGCACCCCAAGTCATGGCGCACCTGTTCTGGATGCTGATGGAGAGTGACTTGTGGCTCGAGAATGCCGATCCCCCTCACACGGCCACATCACACGCCCCCCCTCGAACGCCTCAAGGTTTAAATATCACCATCAGAGGCTGGAGCCAGTCAACGCTGGGCAAACCTTTTGTCGGCTCATTCAGTGTCGAAAACACAATCGCCACAGGTGCGGCGCAACAACGGTCCTCCCTGTGGCTTATCATCTGTCCTCTTCGCCACCTGCCACATGGTCGAGAACCCCTCAACCGGGCCGTTCAACCCTTGCCGAGCTGAGGGGCGATCACCAGCAGGTAGGACGCGATCGCTGAGGCGTGAGCTCGTCCTCCAACTGTGGCTGGTGACGAAGCGTTACATGATCATGACAACGACACCATGGACCGCCGGAATGCGCCGACCTCACAAAGCCCCGAAAGCCCCTGACGACGACGGTGATGATGACGGCGGAATGGCATTTGGCCAGCCCGAAAGTTTGAAACACACGAGGGGAGCTGACAGCAGCGAGCCCTCTCGGCTGCCGCGCTGCAAGCAAAATTCGGGGCCATGCGATCGGCGATGATTCAAAACTCATGATGTGTTTTCCGTTGCTAGTCACTGCCGCCAATTCCGTGCCCAGAGTCGGCTCGGGAGAGCCAAGCCAACAGACGACATGGGCATCAGGCAACTAAACTACTATACCTACAATGTAAGTACCTTGCTCACGGCCAAGTCATAACTCAGTCCGATCCAGAACGTACCTTTTCGCGCGCGCAGCCACGCAACAGAGTCCTCATCGCGGCTAGCAGTAGAATACAATCTCCTTTGCCCAACCCATGATACGGGAGTGACACACTCCCAAGCGTAAAAAAACAACCCTTGACACCCTAAGACTAGACAACGCATCGCACATTGCAATCAAAGGCAGAATTGACAAATCACAAAGGCAGATGCGCCAGGCGCCCTCTGCCCATGAAACGTCGCTTAGCCCCTGCCCGAGAGCGTCAGTGCTCCCCAATCGAGCCGAGCTGAGTCCTCACGAGCCACAACGTTAATCTTTATCCCGTCCGGCGATGCAACCCAACCAAGTACAAGATCCAAAAATGTCTGGGGACGCGCAAGCCTCTCGCCACAGTTGATCTGCCGTTGTGGCTATGCTTGGCGTTCTGCCAATGTTCGCTGTCGGCTTGTTGGATGTTTGCTAGGGTGCAATCGTAGTACATTGCCTGGCACAAGCGTCGCTTTTACACCAGCCACGCCTGTCGAGTGCTGATCATGTCGGAAGATCGGAAGACGGGACTTAAGTCGACCCCTTGGCAAAGATTAATAGTTCGTGGTGTGGCTTGTGCATGTGCAAGTACGTACTGTAGCTTGGGTAGTCACGGTAGGTAGTAAGTATACTGTACTTCGGCCAACGTTTGCGAGGGTCCCAGACTGGAAGGCTTTGGGTCATCAAAGCCTCGAAATGAGACCCTCGCAATGTGGCTATCTGCTTCATTTGGCGCCCAGAACCACCGGGACACAAGCTCCGACGCGCCGGCACGAGGGGTTTTATCCCTTTAGTCTCTTTGGCCATAGGTTTCGCGGCACAGAAGCGCGATTCATCTCAGGCATCCCGGCGATGCACCAGCCACGCAGGGCAGCCTGGAATCGAGAGACGGCGATTCGTCTGAAGTGCATGAGAATTAGCTGCAGAGCGTCGAGTGGACATGTGCGTGTGGGTATTAAGATGAGAAGACAAGCCCGTACTCAAGGCCGCTGACGTCGAGTCCATGGCGCCATTCGCGACCTTAACTAGCCCAAGGGCCTCTAGTAGCGAATAGCGGCCGTTGTGTGTCAGTTTAGCCAAACCTGGGCCGCTGCTTGGCATGGGCCTTCAGAAGCCTGAGCGTTCGAATGTGTGGCACTGGCTATTTCGAGACGATGCATAACCATTTCTGTTTCACAGATATCTCCAAGTATGGGTATTGTATATGGTAAAATATATACGTGGCGTGTCTCCAAGAATAACATGAACACTCCATTCTTTTCCCCGTTCCATGCCTGCCTGCTTGCATTACTTCGTGAGTGCCCGTTTCCATGTGCTCTGGGAACGATGTGCGGCTGTCTTGTTGTCTGGCATTTGTGCCTTGCATGAGCTGCTCCTTTGTGATCACCATCAAACATGATGATGCCGAGGTGAAAGATGCTGCTCAGGCTGTCCGGGCAGCTCGCAAGGACACATGTCGACCAATCGGGGTATAATGTCGCAAAGATTCGTGATTGGGAAGACTGCCTCAGAGCGCAACACCATCATCGTCCCATCCCGCATGAGCCTCGATCCCATCACCCAGCTACCAGTCCTTCGAGTATTCAAGCAGCAACAGAGGAGAACCAAACCCCCAAACCCCCAAACCATACACTCGGCTTCCCACAATGTGCCGACAAAGAAGAAAACAAATCGGTGGTATCATTTTTAAGGAAAAGAAGAAGTAGAAGAAAAAAAGTCGTCAACGCCTCCCAAGGCAAAAAAACCCCTTTCCGTATATGTGGGTGATCGTCAGCCGAACCTGGTGGCAGGCGGTGAATAAAGCAAACAGTGCAAAAACCAGTCTAGATCCAAGTGTCCGCTTACTGGAAACTCCTTCAGACGTAACAGGTGGTTTGAGATGTGTGAAAGGGAAAACGGAGAGTAGAAAACGTGATTAAAAAGTAAGTCGAAGAATAAAACCGCTTGTTGCCTTGTCGTTTGTGGACTGGGGGCTATCATCCGTAGAATCGACAGCCATTTCCCATTCCCGCTTGACTGCAGGCTGGCCGACAACTTCTTCGATCTCAAAGGCCATGTCTTGGCCCTCCGCGAGCTCTCGGACAACGTCGTCATCCATCTCGACCTCTAACCCGTTCTGAATAGAATGGATCGTTCGGAGGATCCGAGACGAGTCGAAGCCCCACTTGGCTGCAATCCGATTGTTCAGCTCCTGGAGTGTGCGCTGCATTAGGTAGATGGCACGATGGTAATCGGGCTTCCCCGTGTCGTTCTGCGACCGGCGTACAACATAGAAACAAGCGACAGGCTTAGGGTTTCGGTCCGGAGGGGGCCGGTAAGATGTGTCCACACCCAGAGCCTCAATCCATCCGCTGAGGCTCCCGTCATCGTTTTCCTTGTTGATCCTAGTCGGTTGCTCCGAGCCTTTGCGTGAAATATCACCACCTGCTGCGACTGAGTCAAAATTCTGCCACTGGCCGCCGGCGCCGATGCCAGAAGCCTGAGACGCCAGAGAAAGGGAGCTGGGCGATGGCGAAATCATTGACGAGCCCGCAACAGAGCTTCGTCCGCTTCTAGCTTGCCAGTTAGGCCCCTCGCGACCCTCAGGTTTCGTTAGAGGTGAGATGTCGCCGGGAAGCGATACGGGGTGCAGGTCGGGGTCATCCATTTCCTCTCCTCGAAGGAAGAGAACGCTAACTGGCCGTGTACTGGTAAACATGTCCTGAAGGGTCTGTAGCTTAAAGTGCAAGTCTTCTTCCATCGACACCCTTCCGCCGTTACCCCCGGCTGAGCTAGCTGAGGACATGGACCAGGTTCGCTTGTGCTTTTGTACTTTGCCAGGCCGTTGTGAGTCTCCAACCTTCGCGGCGCCGCTTGAACGCTTTCGCTTGCCAAAATCTTTCAACCCGCTCTCAGCCTGTGCAATTTGCTGCTTGAGTTTATCGATGGATTTCTTAACGTGCGCCACATCGTTGGAAAGCTTTCTTTCAGCTCCGTGATCGCGGAAGAGCTTGACCTTGCAGTAGCAGACCTCGGGTTTTGCATCTGCGGCTGGTTGCGTGGGATCGCACGGGATCGGATGAGTCTTGGCGCAAAGCCTCACGGGAATACCCTTGACGCCCTTTGAGTGGCTGAAGTCGGTAGAGAGGAAGTTGAAGCGGACTGCAATGTTGACTTCCGGAGGTCCATTGATTCCGGGGGTCCATGTAACACAGAAACCATCAAACGATGAAGACTCGAGTTCCACGCGTGTCCTCTTGTCATCACCCTCAGCTGGCTGTCCTGCTTCAACATACTCAACCGCCTGGAGTTTGCCTCCTCTTTGATGCGCCTCATTGGTGCCTCGGCCTTCCTTCCACAAGCCCCAGCAAACACCTGGTCGCAGTCGCTGCTGTTCATCTTCGAATGAAACACGTACGAAAGTGCGATACTTGGTGCCCGGTGCGACTGGCATGGCCGCGTTGGTGTCGGCGACGGAAAGAGAATAGGCTTGTCCTTTGTTGAGGTAGGTTACCGGGATCTCGTCGGATTGCTTGATCATGGCTGTAGGAGCATTCAGGGTCGAGTGGAATCGGAACTTCTCGGCCGACGGAGGTAGTGGGTGAGAGACGGCACCGCCCGTGAACTGACGGGACTGCAGACCCATCATGGGTGTTGATTTCTGGAGAGTAACTCCGATGGACGACATGCGCTCCTCGGAAGGATCAGAATCCATCGGCGACCCATCCTGATCCATAGTCTCGTAACCGGTGTCCTGGTGGACAAACGATGATGGCGCATATGCCTGTTGGGGCGGCGGCGCCTGAATAAACGGGTTAAAATGGTGGAACTGATGCGGTTGCAGTGCTTGGAACCCCGCTATATCCATGGCTGGTTGTGCTTGACTAGTCTGCATCATGTCTTCAGAAGTAGGCATAGAAAGCGGCGTGTTGAGGCCCATGCCCAAACCCATTGTCGGTGTGTGTAAATCGCCAGCTTGGGGGTGGAACAGAGTGTTGGTGCCTCCTGGCGTAGGTGTGTAATAGCCGGGCGGCGCATTTGCGAAGTTGGCGAAAGACATGGAGTTGGGATCTAAAAGTGAAGGAGTGAATCTCCAAGGGTCATTCTGGGCCCTGGGAGTCGGGTCTTGATCGCGGAATGCATCTTGACCAATGCCCTGGTTCCTGAAAAGGAACTATGTTAGTATGATTACTCGGCGAATTCAAAGAGACGATGTGATGCTACAAGCACGGCGCGTCACGTCCCGTGAAGGATCTCTGCAGGGGTGGGCGGCTGGGCCTCTTGTGAACGATCGCGGAATATGATAACATACCGTTCGGCTAGAGAAACAGAGGGACCAATAGTGTTGTCAGCACCAGCGGTCTGCGATATGCCTGGCGCGGCGCTCGAGGTGCTGACGGCAGAGAGGTCGGGGAACTGCTGTCGGAAGTTGGCGAGCAAGTCGTCCCCCGGCTTTTGGGAGCTTGTTCTGCAGAGAAAGTGGCATGTTAGCATCTTGTGAGGTCGCAGTGAGCATATCCAGTCTGGAGGGTTGCGCGTGAAATGAAAGAGCGTGGAAGCCTGGCACGGGGTTGATCGCTTACCTTTGTTGGAACATGTCGAGATGGCGTAAACTAAGCCGTGCCGAAACAGTAGCGAAGCCCGTTTGTTGTAAGCGCGAAGAGAGGAGCGGCTTCTAATTCGGGTGATAGGTGACACTGCTTTCTCGCGATAATCACCTGTATGCGCTGAAGCTTTAAGGGAAATGGCCGGGTCAATCGCCGGTGCTGTTCATTGATTGTATGAGGTGCGGACTCAAGGACGTGGTGAAGGCGGGGGGGGGGGATATGGTTGGCGCTGGCTGGCGGAAGCAGGAAATTGAGAAGCGTTGTTGGTGGGACGCCGTTGGACAAGTTGTAACGGCGAGAGAGGTTGTAGCAACGAGCCAGCTGTTCTGAGCGAGTGAAGACAGACGGCGACAAGAGTCCTTTGTTTTGCGAGGTAGAGGGTAGAAGAAAACGGAAAGGAAGTGCGTGAGAAGTCGTGGGATATGCTAGCGGGTGGTGTAGGTAGTAATTAGGAAGGGTCAGGTAAGTAAGTAGAAGGCAACGGTATATTGGAGGATGTGGTGGGGACCTGTCGTTCAGTCCCGCCGAAGGAGGAGGGTGAAGCGTAGTAGTAGTACTAGTACGCTCGACGAAGAACGAGGATCTGACTCCGAAGCGCAAAGTACCTCGTACCCAAGTCCCTACCTTAGCCCTCGACTGGGGCGCCGAGGCGGTGTCGTGGATCGAGTGGATGAAGTGGATGTGACAGAGGGTGAAGGAGACAGGCTAGGGTGGTGTGTATGCAGAAGCCACAGAGTACCCGTGCCGCACGGCTTTATGCTCTGTGCCAGACACCAGGGAGTGGTGCGATGCCGATGCAACGCAGCGCGGTGATCGCGAATGACTCCGAAATGTTTATTGTTCGTTGGAGCTAATCGAGGTGCCAGAGAATGACGATCCGAATATTGACTGCTCTGTTGCTCTTCCTTGCTGCGGGGTGAGAAGGCGCGGGATGTCGAAGGCGAGGTCGGCAATCAGATGGTCCTAATTGTGCAAGTGCGCAACAAAGACGTTGGGAAATGGGGGCTTTGGGCAAAGGCCTTTAGCGACGACGGTTAACGTTGTGTATTGTGCGGGCAGAGGTGCCAGAGCCAAGCCTGTTGCGAAGTGGAGGGCTTCGGGGACGATAATAGCTTGCCCGTGTTGCCGGGATGCCGCCTAAGACCCAGATGGACAAGAGCGAGAGGGAAATAGATGAGAATGCTGTCTCCTTTTGTGGTTATCGAAATGCCATATCTCCGCAGCATCTTCCCGTGCAACATCTCGAGCTGGGAGGCCTGAGCTGAGGCGTGCTTTTAAACGTTGTCGTCCGAGACCATCGCTGCCACTCCCGAAGGGGCGGGGGCTCGTCGAAGTAACCGTCTCTGGATGATGGAGTGCTTTGTCGCTCACCACTGCAGGAAGAGTCAGAAGGACATCATTCTTCGGGAGCCTGTGGGGTCGCAACGAGGAGGCAAATGAACAAGGGGGGGACCCTGATCCCAGTAGTAATTTCCCTCATTAGCTAGGTTCGAGGGTCAAGGGTCGGCGGACGACCAGAAACCGATGAGTGGGCTCCTCGATTCGCAAAATTGTTAGTGCAAGACCATCGCATGCTGTGGCTCCTCGCCCTCTGGCGGTTATGGCGACGCCCCCTGTCTGGGTTCTCCTGCTCTCCCTGCCCAATCCGCTGAGGCATGTGGCTCGTGACAAGGGAGGCTACCGTTATGGGCTAATCAGAGGCCACGCTGGACGTTGGAACTCCGGCGCCATTGAGTGGATGATTACTGAGCATTGCGGAGGCACAGTAAGGTACAGTAAGTCGAAGGTTGTTTTTTTTTTTTTTTTTNNCACTCCCCCGAGAACCACCACCCCAGAAAGCCGCGTCTTTTTTCCCCGGGCAGCCTTTGCCTGCTTGCTTCTCTTCGATAGCAGTGGCAGCGAGTGACCCTAGCTTTGGACACAACAGCGGTAACCCTTACGCAGGAACGTCTGCGTCGTGGGATGTGGAGGTCCCAAGCCCACAGCAACTCGCTAGCTGGATCGGATCTTTACTTTACCATCGGTTCTTCAGCCCAGGGCAGCTGTCTGGCAATCGACTGCCCAGCCCAAAACCACCCCTCATCGAAAGTTGCATCGCCAGGCGCCTGCTCTTTTCTTTGGGGGCCGGTAATTGAGCTATTGTTTGAGACCTCTTAAGCGCCGCGGCCGACTGGCCCCTTCTCCTCGCAGGCTCTTCACTGACAGTGCTGTGCTGCATAAGTAGATACGTGCTCGCAAATTAGAGCCCGTAGCGCCAATAACAACCGGCCGAAAAAGCAGAATTGTCTCCATCCTCAAGCGGTGCACTTGATGCCCTCATCTCCTGTTTCCCGCTTTTCGGCCGCGATGCGCTGGTGCTGCCCTACTGCTGCTCGACCGCCACATCTATCCCTTGTTACCTTGCATCTCGTTCCTCCCATTGGCCCCGTCTCGATCAGAAGCTTGGGCATGGGCAATCAGCACAACATCCCCATTCTCCATTATGGTATGGCACAGCGGCACGACGGATGGGAGCGCACCCGTCCCTCTCATCTGCATCCACGGGCCGAAGAATGACCTTCTGTCTCCATGCCTTCCCTTTTGGGGCCAGCCACCTGACCAGGTCTGTCACTCACTAGGACATCCCATGCATGCCCTGTGGTGAGATCTCTGGGCTGGGTGGGAGGGCTGTTTTCTATCGCGGGGACAATCACCCAAGTGCAAGGGCGTCCTGGATG
>JADBHU010000308.1:0-37945 GCA_017140155.1 Fusarium devonianum | reverse complement strand
GCGGGTGGCGGGTCGGGGTGGAGGAGAGGATGAGTTGGAACTCGGGGGGGGCCTCGTGCTGCTCTAGTCTGGGGGTTCCGAGGTCGGCGTGGGTGGCTCCTGGGGGCGTTGGTGAGACCATCATCTCGCGCCACTCCATGGCCGGCTTGGAGTTTTCGGGCCCTTGGTGTTGTTTCTGGGCGCCGGGGGAAGAAGAAGAGGCTGGTGACTTTTGCTTGGGGGGAGGAGCGGGAGCTGATTGGAAGCTGTGGATGGGGAGGGCGTCGAAGAACTCGTGGGCGATGATGAAGGGCATCTTGTCAGATTCTGAATACGGTCTTGTTAGTAGCCGTCGCTCCTCAAGACATGACAGCGTGTGGCTACTGACCGATGGGGATGGACTTGATGGTGTCGGTCCAGACAACCTGTTTGCCGCTGTACTTGCTGGGGCTGTGGAAGCCAGCTTTGGACTCTGACGAAGTGGCATCAGGGCCGCAGAGGAGCTTCTTCTGGGTGTCTCTGAGCTCACGGCTTGCCTCCACCATGTAGACGGCGTCGATGCTGCTGGCCATGGCAGGAAACCTCTGGATGGTCTGGAGCCTTGTCAGATATCGCCCATCAAAACACCATCAACTCTTATGTATGTAGGAAAACCTACACGAAGCATGTCGTCCATCAACGTGCCGCGGCCGGGTCCAACCTCGATGAGCTGGACGCCCTCCTTGGGCCGGCCCTGGCTGATCCATTCGGCGATAAACCAGATGCCAACGAGTTCACCAAAGATTTGCGAGATCTCAGGCGACGTGACAAAGTCTCCCTTTGCGCCAAACTGATCTCTTCCCTCGCCGATGGCTCCGGTGTAGTAGCCCCCGAGATCGCCAGTCAAGCACATGCGCATGTAGCTGGCCAAGGGGACGGGCCCAGTTGTCTGGTGCCAGGTTGGTTAGCTTAGCCCTTCTCTTGGCTTAGAGGATGAGATAACGCACTGAGATGGCTTCAAAGAGCTGCTTGGCCAGGGGCGTCGACCACTTCCTCTCGCCCTCGGCCTCGCTCTGATATCGACGGATGCTTGCTGAGAAGCTCCTGCAAGGGCTGAAGGTTCCAGGCCTCGGCACCCAGCGACTGCCGCCGAGCCTCATGAGCGGCCGCGCGCTGAGTGTTCTCATCATTTCTTGGCTTTGGAGTCGCCAGCCAATGGCTTAGATTGACTAGGCAAACGGCGAGGTCCTCAAGAAAGCACTAAGACGCGCGTGAAGAGAGCCATGACGGTTTTACTTGACTGGGTGAAGAGTTGAGTCGGACAGCGAATTACTGATAAGATAAGAGAAACAAACTCCCCAAGCTCTGTACCGGATTCCTCCCCGCAACTCCAACGCTCTTTAACTAAGGTAACTTAATACATTGAACAACCCAAAGGAAACAAGCTCATTCCCCGAAGTCGACCTCGCATTCGCCCGCAGCAGCTTCTCTGCCGGATTCTTCACGGCATCGCCACTATAGCCGCACCCTAAAACAGCGCCCATCATGTCCAGCAAGTCACGGTGGGCCGACGCCGAAGAAGACGCACGCCTCGACGCCAAGCTCAAGCGCGAAAAGGAAGAGAAGCGGCGCAAAAAGGCAGAAAAGGCACGCAAGCTCGAAGAAGACAAGCAAGCACAAGTCGCCGCGACCCAAAGCCACGCGGATTCGCTCGGCGTCAACGACGAGGACCGGCCAGCGAAGCGACAGAGAATAACGCCAGAACCTGGTGCGGATGCAAAGGAAGACCAACCTCCTGCGAAGCTTCTCAGGTTCCCGGCCGGCACCTGGGGCAAGTGTAGGAGTGTCGAGAACTACGACAAGCTGAACGATATCGAGGAGGGGACCTATGGCTGGGTTGCGCGGGCGACGAACAAGGCCACGGGCAAGGTCGTTGCTCTGAAGCGATTGAAGCTGGATCCCGCCGATCGGAACGGCCTACCAGTTACAGGGCTGCGCGAGATCCAGATCCTGAAAGACTGCCAACATCGCAACATTGTCACCATGGAGGAGGTTGTTGTGGGCGACGATATCTCGCGACCAGACAAGTATGCGTCTCCCGTCCTCGCCCCCCCCCAATATCTCCATTTCCGCTTGACCGTCCCTCGCGTACTGAACTGACATGCCCTCGGACAGCTCCCTCTTCCTCGTACTCGAGTTTGTCGAACACGATCTCAAGAGCATCCTCGAAGACATGCCCGAGCCCTTCCTCTCCTCCGAGGTCAAGCGCCTCCTCCTCCAGCTCACGTCGGGCATCGCCTACCTGCACGACAACTGGATCCTCCACCGCGACCTCAAGACCTCGAACCTCCTCCTCAACAACCGCGGCCAGCTCAAGATTGCAGACTTCGGCATGGCCCGGTACGTCGGCGATCCGGCCCCGAAGCTCACCCAGCTCGTCGTCACCCTCTGGTACCGCAGCCCGGAGCTGCTCCTCGGCGCAAAGACCTACGGCGCGGCCGTCGACATGTGGAGCGTCGGCTGCATCTTTGGCGAGCTCCTCACGCGCGAGCCCCTCCTCCAGGGCAAGAATGAGGTCGACCAGGTCTCGCGCGTCTTCGAGCTCTGCGGTGTCCCCACCGACGACTCCTGGCCCGGGTTTCGGCGCCTCCCCAACGCCCGCTCGCTCCGCCTTCCCAAGACGGCCAACGCCACCGGCTCCGTCATCCGCGCCCGCTTCCCCGGGCTCACAACCGCGGGCGCGGCGCTGCTGAGCGACTTGCTGTCGCTCGACCCGGAGCGCCGGCCGTCAGCGCGCGAGATGCTCCAGCACGAGTACTTCCGACAGGACCCCAAGCCCAAGCCGGAGAGCATGTTCCCCACGTTCCCCAGCAAGGCGGGCCAGGAGCGGCGACGGAGGCACGAGCCGCATGCGCCCGAGCGCGGAGGCCAGGCTGCGTCGCTGGGGGACGTTGACTTTACCGGCATCTTCCAGGGCCGGGATCGGGAGGAGAGGGGAGCGGGATTCACACTGCGCATGGTTTGACATGTCTGTTACCAGCGACCTGCATATCGAGCAACGCGGATAGACTGAGCGTTGCCAAGCATGTACCACCACCACCACTTTATACCCCATTGAATAGACTTGGATGCACCCCGGAATCATCGAGGTGCAGAGGCATTGCAGCTTCATGCCGGAGCAGCTATGATGCCCACTTATAACAACGACGACGACGACGACGACGACGACGACGACAGACCCGAGCACGGCACCGTGATCATGTACTGTGAAGAATATGCGATGCAATCGGTAAGTTTGAAACCGACAAGATTAAGATGTATATAGAATCATTACATGGTTTTTACTTTAACTGTGATGACCAGATCATGAAGCGTCCAAATTAGAAATTTTCCCGTCCTTGCGCGGTGCCTTGAGCCCTGAAGACATCCACCCATCTGACAACGCCCTCTCCCCAGGAGCTTGAAGAGCGTATTTAACATGACAAAAAGGGGTTCAATAAACAGTTTCCCCACTCGATGCAAGCCTATCCCACAAACATGACACCTTAAAAGCAGATATAACTCCCAAGCAAAACCGCGAAAACCAGTATCATTATTGCAGTCCCAGACCAGTGACGAACCAGGTAAAGGTGGTAACTGTAATGACGCTCATCGTCAAGGCGAAACCGATGGCGTGGTGATCGAGGCCAGCACCAGCATTGCATGTAGTGCACTTCCACTGGGGGAGCGCAGTAGCTTGTCCCCTTGTATACATGCCGAATTGGAATCCATCCTGGACGGCCAGGTAGCCCGGCTCAGGGGCGGCGTCGATGTCCTGGCTAGAGTCCTTGACGATGAGGGTGTACATGGACATGCCAAGAGGTGACGCAGGGTCGTCTGCTTGCTCGCTCGTGTCCCACACGTATGTGGGCGTGGCCTCGTAGGTCATGTTGGAGGTGAGAGTCCAGGTCTGGGCCAGCTCTGAGCAGCTGACAAGGACATCGATGTGGGAGGGAGTGCCTTGGAGAGAGGTGTAGTTCCAGGCAAAGGTGGCGTAATCTCCAATCTTGACGAGAGGGGTGGGCTGAAGCTGGGTCTCGGGAGACATGATGGATATGCCGGCGGGAGCGTCAACAGGGTTGTAGGTGGTGTGTGTCGGCTTGGACTTCTTCTTGCCCGTTGCGGTCGAGTCCGACTTCTTCTTGCCAGTCTCGGTTGAATCGCCAGTATCGGTTTCGGCCTTTGCAGTGTTGAGGTTTGTCGTCTTGACTTCCTTGCCAGTCTTTGTGGGTTCTTCTTCCTTGGTCTTGGAATTCTTCTCATCATCTTGACGAGCCTCGATGATGCCTGTCTCTCGCGGTACTATACAATGTTAGCATGGGTTATTTGGTTGGCTACAATGGCAGAGTTTCCGGCATACTGGGAATGTCTTGTCTTTCCACACGGCGAATGGCAAGGGAATCTGCCACGGGGAACCAGTCGGGCCATGCTGCTGCAAGGGGGGCGAGAGAGGAGAGGCAAACAGCCAGCTGGACGAGGTTTGCTGTGGGACGCATGATGGGCAAGATGGAGACGAGTTTTTCGAAGTCGATGACGATTAGGGGTCGAGGCGGAGCCAAGCAAAGGACCACAACAGAACAGCGGTGGTCGGTGGCCGCTGGACAAACGGCTGTTGCAGTTGGATGATGGTCTGTCGATGTGGTATCTTCCCCTGTTGACCAAAGATCGAAAACGATGCCGACCAAGGACAACCAGAAACGGGGCAAAAGCAAGTCGACGACGGAAGAGCGAGCGGCGGACGGGGCGTGATAGCGAGTGTCGAGAAAGAGTAAAGCGAGAGATGGACGACAGGCTCAATCAACGACAACGAAGTCAATGTCACTGGCCTCCAAGACAAAAATGCAGTTCAAGAATGACGGGAAAGCGAGAGGATAGAACTGGAAAGCGGATGGAGAAGCGAAGGGAAAGGAAAAGCGTTGGCGTCGTGTTGGCCCAGCAGAGAGAGACAACAGACTCTACTCTACCTCCCTCCCAGCGAGACAGGGGTTGTTGGTTGGTTCAATGCCCACGGCCGTGGCGGGCACAGACGCAGCCTGACGAGGAACGCACATAATTAGGTACCTCCTGTCCCCGTCGAGAAAAGCAAAACACCCGACGGGGACTTCTCTGGGCCGCACCGTTTTCCAGTGGCTCACAGCGGCTGCTAGCTGGGCTCCCGATGGGGGGCCCCCTAGGTACCTAGCCAGCCGATTCCCTTCACAGGGCTTCACTTTGGGTGGCGTTTACGGGGTGGTGGCACTGCCGCGGCAGCTGGAGCTGGCGAGCACACGCACCCATTGAAAAAGAGGACCATTCCGACACACGCAGAGCAGCAGCCAGCCCCCTGCCTGGGCTGTGACGATCAGCGGATGCCACCGCCACCGTGTGCGTGCACATCTCGGATCTCTCTCTCATCTTCACTGCGTTTCTCGTCGCAAAAAAGACAGCAGGAAGCATCAATTGCCCGAGTCGACGGCAGTTGAACTCTGGATAATGGACAAGCCACTATTGATGTTGTTGGAGCACGCGTGGCCTGGCGGGAAGGGCCCCCCAGAGTTTGGACCCGTCGCTAAGGGCGATGGAATGGGCTGGGATTGGATCGAAAGCGTGATGGCTTGGGTTGGGATCAGCTGAGAGAGGGTGAGGAAATGGGAGGTGATTGGCGCCAGGTGTGGTCTGGGACTGCATCAGCATCACATGACCTCGTGTTATCCCATCTTCCCTCCTAAAAATAACACTTGCCCCGTCTCCTGTTCGCCCGTTTCAGGGGACCCCCGCCTCGGAGTCCCCTAAACTCGCAGACTCTCGCCCGCTATTCTTGGTAATCATGCACTAATAAAGATGGGTTGGAAGGCAAGACTGGACCCGAGCCCATGTGAAAATGTCTGGGTTTCTACCTAGTTTTTGGGCCTGTCTATAATTATCGGCGTCATCATGCGCTCTCCGTATTCCGCCTTGCTGATCACAGGTGTCATGTATCACGATATGGATGGCATGCATCCATGCGGCACTGCCTTTGCCTGGACGTCTTGCTGAGGACAGACGACAGCCTGGCTGTCTCGAGCTAACGAACTAGCCCGTTATTCCCTTCCCAAGGTAGCTAGCTAGCTACCTTATGATTTGCCGCGTTAACCTCAGATCTCTAATTGCAGCCTCCAAGCACAGTCGATGTGTGCTGCTTGTGGGAGCTTGCAGAGTCAGAGCATGGAGGATTAAAGAAGGATGCATATTGTGTCGGTTACTCTGATGGAACAAAAAAGGTACAGATACTCCTCAGCCCCAGCTGTTAACGCCAATTCCATGCCTTCAACCTTCGATCAATGCATGTTGAATCCTTGACCTCTGGACATCAGCATCACGACGTTCATGTGCACCCGTGTCAAGTATCCCAACGAAGCCATGACCTATTTGCCTTTACCTGATAAAATCATCTGTCACAACTAGAAAACCAGCACGGCTCGCACAATGCGTATTTTCTGATATTGACATGTTCACACCCTGAGCGGTATCCCCTTCCAGCTCCATATGGCAGCTCCTCAACATCTACATCTCGGTTTACCCGTGTCCCAGAGCTGCAACAGCCAAACTGACGTGACAACACAACTGTTTGCCCTCACCATATATATGCTACGCAGTGCATCGGGTGAAGAAAAGATCCTCTGAAAAAAAAAGACGGTGCCCCTACCAACATGCTATTGGATACCCAAGGTAGGTACCTAGGTAGCCAGCCGATGGCAGTTGGCTGCTCGCAGCTGTCCGGCACCGACAGTTGGATTTTCTGTTTGGACAAACCTCCACTTGAGCCGATAATGTACTGGTTGGTTGCCTACCTAAGGTATCAGGTTCCAGTCAAAGAATCAAAAACCTCTGGCCTGCTGCCGTCATCAATTCTCCTCCGTAACTCTCCCTTGTTTCCGTCAGTTTGCAAAGTATCGATTTTCCCAAGAGGTCACAAACATCGATATGACCTCTTTGCAGTAAGTGAGAGACGTGAAGATGTCACGTTAAATTGACATGCTGATACTAAACCCCCAGACCTCCAAGCCAAGTGGTATGTCCTATCGTCTCGGATCCTCAGCTCGACTGTCCGTTTCCAAGACGAGCTGGGTTTTCTCCCAAGTGCCCTCGTCTCAGCAAACCCAAACTAATAGCGACTTCAGAGCCCCGAGGCTCATTGTAGTACTGGTGTGTCAGGGATTTACGTCTCATGGGAGGAATATGACAGTCTCACCAGAGTGGCCAGCCAATATGGTATGATACAGGCACCTGGCCGAGCTGCGGAACTACTCACAGCTTCTCTAACCTCTTCATTTTACTGTAGCTTGTCTGCGTGAGAGGCTCCTCCAAGGCGGTGTTCATGACGCTGCCATTGCTGTAAGTCTCTTTTACTCCCAGTCATCAAACACAGTTTGGACAGCACATCTTTGTCTATGCTTACGCTCCCGACACTCTCAAGACTTTTGCTGCATTGTCTATCCTGCCCTTCTTGCTCCATAATTCAAATGGCTTCTAATATGCTGCAGCTGCTGAGTGAGCCGATACCGAACCCAAATACCAGGACCAACATCCCTGGTCAGCCCAGTCTCCTTGCGCTTCCACCTTTTGAGTATGACCACCAACTGCCGCCTTACAATAGCCACAGCAATACCAGAGCTAGACATGAAAGCAACGAGGATCAAACTCACACAAGCACGCACCCATCATCTACATCTCAAAGTCACCCCGTCGATCCGCCGCGCCAAGTCCCCGAGCTCAGCCAGCAGGACCAGCGAGGAGAAGGCAGTGGCACGTATGGTTCCACTATGCTCTTTGAGAGATTCGCCCAGAGATCGGTCCAGCTCCTGAATCTCAGCGAAGGTGTCACGCACGGCGACATCGCTGCTGCTGTGCGTGGCGGTCAGCTCTTGGAAATCTATCTTCGGCCAAGAGAGCACGTCGCCACAGTCTCGTTCGTCCACGGGGATGACGCCGCTGCTTTCATCGACCATGCTCGGAAGCACGGCTTGTACATCAAACATAGTCGAGTAAGCAAGCAACGCCTTGACATCAAACGTAGAGTGTTCTGGTACTGACCGCACAGGTTCCTGTGAGCTGGAGCAGCCAGCAGTATGTTCTTCAGGGGCAGGTCGCCCACAATATCGGCAAAGGAGCCTCCCGCAACTTCGTCATTCGCAAACGCGACCCCAATCACACCAAGTGCATGATTCGCGGCGACCTTGAGCACATTCATAATCTTCACGTCATCAAGATCGAGTTTTTTGGAAGCGACTGCTTCATCAGCACCAGCTCGATCCATACTGCCATGTTTGCCCGCACCTGTATGATGAGCCGAGCGTAAGTCAAAGTCAACACTTATTAGTACCGTGCCAGAGTACCTGGAACAACGTCTCCTTCATAGCGTGGAAACAGTGAGACTGACTTCCCTGCTCTTCTAGTGAATACAGGAACTGCCGCATCGAGTGGGCGGCCGATGAATGTGCGGAGCCCCTGAACAATCCGCAACTTCAACCTCCGGGTTGCAAGCCCCCGATTAAGCCAAGACCCAAAAACAGTATGAACAATCGTTATCAGGTGCTGGGTGTTTCCGAAGTCGACGAGCAGAGTCTCCCATGATAAATCGACCTTTCCAGCGTTGTGCTTGCCCACCAGCTTATCTAGTGGTACTTTGCAAGAGAAAGACCTCGATGTGTACTTACTTCTGTCCGCCTTACTTGTGCCACCCAGCCTTGTAGATCTGGCCTGCTAGAAGAAAGAGAAAATGAACGAACATTTGCGTCACTGCCGAGAAACGTCTCGACATCGCATGCGCTGTATACTAGTAGCGGTAGAAATACCGTACTCGTAACCCAGCGACTGTCTCCATGTCTGCTTCCAGCATCTCACGTTCAATAATATTACAACCAGCAATCCTTTACTCGGTAAGTATTAAAAGCAAATGCACATTTTAGCAATTAGGTAGCCCGCTATCTGGCGCTATCTGTAACCTCCCCTGACAAAGCTCCGTTGAATATGCTCCCCCAAACCTATGATGCTCCATCGTACATGGCCAACTCAAAACGCCAAGCAATAACAAAAACCTCAGCGATTGGCACTATTGGTGACGGACTGTAAATAACCCAGCAAGAACGTACGCTCCGCCGGTGAAATGGGTGTCTGGCTACCGCGGCGAGAAGGCGGCAGACTACCGAGTCCAGGCTGGCCTGCACCTGACGCCAGAGAAGCGAGACGGGACTTTGGCGTCCCCACGACAGCTTCTTTTCCTTTCGCCGCCTCCAGGCTGGCGGGTGATGGCTGCTTACCGAACAGCGACAGTAGTTGTCGTTTTTGGTCAGGGCCCGATTCGCGTCGTCGGGTGAAGGCAGGGAAGGCTGGCGCGATCCCAGGGCTGGCGCCAGTAGAGTCAGGCTGCAAGTGGCCGGCAACCCCACTCGGTGAGGCATGTGCTGCCTGCGGGGACGCCGCTGAGGGACCTCCGACACCAAGTAACTGCTCACTTTGGCCTCTCTGGAGGATGCGAACGGGCTGGGACGCCAGGGGTACCGAGGGCTGGGCACCCTGGTGCTGCGTGACGTCTACTCTGCCTTGAGGGCCAGGGGTGCTAGATTGAGCAGCTCGGGGCTGAAGGGATAGCGCCTCCAGAGAGATGGATGGGTTGGTATCCATGCTGGCTCGTGAGGGAACCTGACCACGTGTAGCGTCTCCACCAGCCGAGCGCAACAATTCGTTCAACATGTTGCCAGAAGAGTGATGGCCAGCGGGCTGATGACCCTGGGCATTGGCATGAGCCTGGGGATGGTCCTCTTTGCGGAACATACCAAGTAGGGCAGATCGGTGATTGTCGGCGGGTGGTCCTACTTTAGACCCCTGTAACTCCATCGGACTTGGCTGGGGGCGAACATGTCCGCTCGAGACGCCAGCCATATGCGGAGGAACCTGTGGAGGAGCTTGAGGATGGGCTTGTGGATGGGCTTGTGATCCATGAACTTGCGGTGCGCCAAAGTTACCGTACGGTGGTGCGTGATTCTGCCCCTGGTAGCCAGGTCCAGGAATCTGCGGCTGCCGTGTGTTCTCCTTGAGTTGTGCTGCAGCGTTGCCGCCCTTGAGCGCACCCAGTAGGGCCATCGACTGTCCGTTCAACTGCAGTTGCCTTGTTTGTTCCACGGGAATCGGGGCTTGCGGTGGTATCTGACCAAACTGCGCTTGCTGGGGATTAACAAATGACGCCGGTGCACCAGCATGATTGGGCTGGATGCCTTCTTGGAATGCGCTCCGGTTGAAAACAGCCCTCTCCACCTGGGGAGGCAGCGGTTGTGGATGTACCAAAGGAGCTTGGTTGTTCTTCAGCTGTCCTTCCTGCATAGGATACTGCTGCCTGTACGCTTGATCATGCCTCGCCTGCTGGACGGAAGGCATATTCCACTGGGTGGCCTGATCAGGGTGATACGGAAAAGGTGGAGGCGCTTGTTGATTGCTTATGGAGCGCATCTGATGGTAATTGTGGTGGTGCGGTGTTTGAGGCTGAGGTGCCTCGGCAATTGTCAGATCCATTGGAGTATGGGGATGGTGAACTCCGGCTTGGGCGCCGGAGGATCCTCCCTTGGCCTGAAGGATAGAAAGAAGAGCACTCCCCTTGTCCTGTTGGGCAGGAGGCGGACCGCCTTGCAAGCCCTGAGTGGGAGGTTGCACTTTCAGGAGTCGCTGGAGCTCCTGGGTGGCACCCGCAAGTGTCTCTATCGCCGGTGTCTGGTCGGTCGTTTCGGCGCCAGTATCGGTCTTCCAAGCCTCGTCCTCGAAATGAGCTTCGTCGATAGGCCTATGGGCTCCGCCGGCCATTCTCCGCGCATCAATCTTCTTCTGCGAGACAACCCACTTCTTCAAGGGTACCAAAAAGGGAGCAACCATGTAGAACTTGTTGGCACTGGGAGCGGCGACCGCATCGTTATTTGGGCCGTTCTTGCGGCGGAAGGCAGGAAGCTCCGACAGCTTGTACCATTCGATTTTGCTAATCTCCTTTCTGGTTTTGGGTTCGAATTTTGTGTCCATCGGAACATCGCGAAAGACGTAAAGCCTCATATGCTGTTCGCGCATCGCGATCTCAATGTACTTTGGTCTGTGGTCGGTAGGTACTAAACCAGCAGCTTGAAGATCTAGGCCGGTCTCTTCATAGACTTCGCGAACCGCGCAGTCCAAGTCGTCCTCGTCCTTGTTGATTTTCCCCCTCGGAAAACTCCAGTTGGCACCCTTCTTCCATCCCTTGACCAGCACCGTCGAGTCCATGGCTTCATTCAGTAGAATAGCACCTCGCACCGGAACTCGGGTCTTGTACTCGAGGAACTCCTCAAATGCTTTGGTATGGTTTTCGACGGAAAAGCTGGCCAGGAGCGGACAATGCTGGAAAATGCGCAGGCAAAAGGTGCGCAGGGTCATGGAGGGGAGGGCCGGGTCGAGCGGACGGATAAAGTCTTCGTAGAACCATTGGGCTTCCTCAACCTGAAAGCATATTCGAGCAACGGAGGAAAGATCCTCTTGGGGAAGGTTGATGATGAAGCGGACGCAGAGGTCGTCCAGCCCTACGATTTAATGTCAGTCCCTATTCGCAACTCCGCCGCACCCTGCAGCACATACAATCTTCTAACTGCATCTGTGTTCCGGCCATGATGGACTCCTCAAGCTCATGCTACGATATATTTTGGTGGTGTCTGTGTCGTTTTTTTCTTTCGGCGTTTCCTCCTAGGATTTTGCGAGGCGGTGATGGGAGCGTAGCTGTAAAGGCGAGCTGACCATGATTGAGGCGCGAAAGCCAAGATGACGAAAACTGCGACAGACGAAAAGACGCGCGCGGTCGTCGGAATCGTGAGCCACTAGCCGAAGGCGACAGGAACTCGAGAAGTGAAGGGCGATGTATGGGTGCGGCGTCTTTGATGGGATGTGGGGGTCAAGCGATATTCTTAACGCCGAAATCGAGGATTTCGGATGCGAAGCGTAGATGGTTGTTGTTGTCAGGTTTGGACAGCATCGCATCAGACCAGCCCGAAGCAGCCAGATCAGAGACCTATCCGCACCTGCCCGCTCATGAGCCCGACAGATCAAAGAGCTTGGAAATGCTGCGCCTCATTCCGAAGCACTCGCCACAGTCTAGCTAGCTCATAGTGGCGGTGCAAGGTTTCAAATCAGGGAAACCCACCTCATACAAAGCTAGTAGGCAAGCCGGCAAGCTCCCTCCCGTCATAACGAAGCTCTTCTGCACGTTTCAAATGCAGGTGGAATTGCCACTTCAGGGCTGTGTGGAACGGTGCCAGCACACGTCCAAGGCATGATCGACATTGCAGCAGCAGAAACGCTTAGCCAACTTTGCCAGGAGACCGTTTATAGACCCAATGGCCTCCCGGCAGTTTGTTCGTTCTGGACGTTTTGATGGTGCCGCGATCGCCCAAAGTGGCAGCAGGAATTACATCATCGGACTAGGCCAACGGGCTCCCTCACCGTAGTCATCCCATCATACTGTATCTTAAAAAAACCGGTAATCCAACGAAGCCACTCCAGCCTTGATTGTGTGCACAAGCGGCAGCTAATGAAATAGAGCGGTATCTCGCTCTAATTTGTTTGTCCTCATCTTTGTCCTGCATTCAACATTGTTCTCCCAGGCCTGAGGTGGTTGACATAGCACTCACCTCTACTCTCCAATACCTGCCCACGCACCCCCCCCTCCCCTGAAACAATCGATAGCAAGCGCTCATAGCCAACCACCAGCCTCTTACCAGCCCTGGCTTAAAGCTGTCGCATAAGGGAGCACGGCTCTGCTTCGCACCCCCAAGCCGAACCCTTTTCTTGTTTCTTCTACAAGCAAGCAACGATGGCGGGCTTAATCACCAAATTCTTTACCAAGAAGATCCTGGGGGAGACATTGCAGAATAAGTTCGGGACTGAGGTATGGCGACGACCAATCGCGATCTTTCCCTTGATGAGGGAAGGCTAATTCATCACAACTCACAGGATCCCTACTTTGAACACGTGCCGGCCACTCGCCTTGATGGAACTCCAACCGGCAAAGTCAAGAAGCGCAAGAAGGCGAACCCACCTGGCATCTCCGAGCATGATGGCAAGATCTTGACCAAGGTCAAGCGTCGGGCATACCGCCTGGACTTGGCTCTCTTCACGTGCTGCGGTATCCGTTTCGGCTGGAGCAGCGTCATCGGCTTCATCCCTGCGTAAGTTGTCCCACTGAACCCCGTTTTATCGCGGTAGATCTAACACTGGACCACACAGCGCTGGCGACGTTTTAGATATGCTCATGGCCCTGATTGTCATGAAGACATGCATGCAGATTGAAGGGGGACTTCCATCGGGCGTCAAGATGAAGATGATGTCAAATATCATCTTTGATTTCGTCATCGGAATTGTCCCCTTCATAGGTGATATCGCCGATGCCGTATTCAAGGCCAATACCCGCAATGCTGCGATTCTCGAAGCACACTTGCGGGAGCAGGGCAGAAAGAACTTGAAGCAGAGTGGACAGCCGGTGCCGGCCATTGACCCCAGCAACCCCGATGAATTTGATCGGATGCAGTCGCAAGAGCCGCCCAGATACGTCTCGAATCCACCATCGCGAAGCCCATCCATGTCCGATCGGCGTCCTCGCAGCCGCGAAGACCGTCACCGCCATCGCCAGCCGACCGAGCCGGAGCCGGCACGTGTTCACGAGAGCCGTGGGTTCTTTGGCCGCAGCAAGGCCCGGCCGCATGATGTCGAGACGGGCGAGCCTACTTCTGGGTCTCGACGAGAACACCGCTCGCAGCGCAGGGAGTCTAGGGACCGACGCTGAACCCCGGAAAGTCGGATATATGGACGACGAAGGAGGGTCAGGCTGACGAAAAGGGCGGGCCCTTGTAAGTCAGACGCTCAAGGATCGTTCATGATGGCCAAGGACTCATGGTAATGAAAACATGGACCACGGCATGCAGACGCGTTTGGAATGTATCATGTTTGAACGAGCGATGTACAGTACGAAGCTGTTATGGAGGCAACGACTTTGGTAATTAGTAAAGTGGATGCGGACCCGTGGGTCCAATTCCTCAAATAAGATTAGAGAATAAGATCTGATAATTTTCCTTGGCACTCTGATCGACCGAGCAACTGGAACCGACGGAATGCGAAGAAGCAAAGGCCGGGGGGCCATTCAAGCCTAAAGCCTGAAGGATCAGCCCGAGCAAGGCTTGAGAGAGCTGGTTGTCGTGGCATCCGTAAGACTGTGAAATCAGTGAGAACAATTTTTTTTGCATCCTCTTTTTGCTAGGCTCCGTGTCGTGTTTCAATATGCTACCCACTTAGATGCTGCACGTTGAATTCTAGATCTTTAGGATAGCTACAAAGTCGATACTGTGATGTGGCCTCGGGCGAGCCTAAAGAGATTGAACCCTGGCCTTTCCCGTATCCAGCGGGGAATTTCGAGAATCGACGATGGTTTGAGGCGGTAGCTTGGGGGCGCGCCATCCTGGAGCTGCTAAGCTCACATATCGTCATATTCGGTGGCCCCCGGACCAGAACGCGGTGAAACCACAGCAACGCGACTTTGCTCACCCAGACACGCCACAGGTTCGCGGAAAATTGGCGGTCAGTTCATGACGGCTCTACTGATCAGCAGTGCCATTTTCTGAACAAGCTGTCGAGGCACATGGGATTTAACTGCTTGTCGTAGGCTCTCTTGGTGACCTCGACCGCCAAAAGAGCCGCCCCGGGTGAGGTCGGTCCCGCCTGGTGCCATGCCCGCAGCTGGAGCCCATTCCGCATTGCCCCAACGACGCAGGATTATGCAAGCATTTGCTGATTGATAAACGCCCATCATGACGTTGACCCCGACCAAAGCTGAAGCAAAACTCCCTGCTACAAAGCAGGTACCAGCTAGTGGAGCAGGAAAAATAGCAAGTACAGTACTTGACCTACTTGACCTTGCCAAAACCGAACGTGAAGATGCCCAAAACGCGTCTTTACGCGTCTCGCTTGGTTCACTGAAGCCGGTGGCTGGAGGTTAAGGTGGCATCAGCGGAGACGCTAGGCGCTTCTTGGCGCAGCTGTCTCCCCCGAAAGGCGCCGGAAACCCCTGGTTCACCCAGTGACGCGCAGTGACACCCCAGCTGCTAGCTCCTTTAATTGGCCCACAGCCTCCACTTATCGAAGAACACGCCGCGACGCGTTCCGATTCACGTGACAGCGCATCACCCTTGTACAAAAGCCCATCCGCCTCTGCCCGCCTATATATCTCCTGCAGACCAGACCAGACTCACCGCGTCCACATTCTCTCTCTCAAGAGCCCCAACGCAAATACATAAAGCCCAGCTGTGTCATTATTCTTCTGTCTTGCTCAACTCGATTTCATCCTATCCTTTGAACATACACATACATCACAATGGCCGCGCAAACCACCCCTTCGAAGCAGGTATGTGACGTCGGCGACGCGAGCCTTCAAGCTCTGCACATTATCTGCACCGTTGCTCTCTCAGCTCCAATTGATAACTAACGTGGTACTCGAAACAGGCTGCTTCCGCTATTGAGAACTTCAAGATGGAGTCTCCTGTCAAGAAGCTCGACTTCGGTGCCTCCAACAAGGAGAATGAGCCCCTCAACGAGACCGACGCCGACAACACCAACATCAAAACCAAGATCGTCGCGGAGACCAAGAAGGAAGACAAGGCTGTCGTTCCTACAGCCAAGGCCGAGGAGATGGATGAGCCCCTGCTCCAGGAGAACCCCCAGCGTTTCGTTCTCTTCCCCATCAAGTACCATGAGGTATGTGACGCGTCCTTCACGCGTTAAGTGGCACCCCACACACAAGAGCACCCGTGCTAATATACCACGGTTAGATCTGGCAGATGTACAAGAAGGCCGAGGCCTCCTTCTGGACTGCCGAGGAGATTGATCTGTCCAAGGATCTCCACGATTGGAACAACCGCCTCACTGCCGACGAGCAGTTCTTCGTTTCCCACATCCTCGCCTTCTTTGCTGCCTCTGATGGCATTGTGAACGAGAACCTCGTCGAGCGATTCAGCGGCGAGGTCCAGATCCCTGAGGCTCGATGCTTCTACGGCTTCCAGATCATGATGGAGAACATTCACTCCGAGACCTACTCGCTGCTCATTGACTCCTACATCAGGGAGCCCGCTCAGCGGACTTATCTCTTCAACGCCATTGAGACCAGTATGTCATTCTCTTATCCAATCTAGGCAGATTGATTCTAACATGCTACAGTTCCCTGCATTCGAAAGAAGGCCGACTGGGCTATCCGATGGATCCAAGACAAGGACTCCTCGTTCGCCCAGCGTCTTGTTGCCTTTGCTGCCGTCGAGGGTATCTTCTTCAGCGGCGCCTTTGCTTCCATCTTCTGGCTCAAGAAGCGTGGCCTCATGCCTGGTCTGACTTTCTCCAACGAGCTCATCTCTCGTGACGAGGGTCTTCACACCGACTTTGCCTGCCTCCTCCACTCCCACCTCAAGAACCGTGCAAGCAAGCAGGTCATTGAGGAGATCATTACTGATGCCGTCACCATTGAACAGGAGTTCCTGACCGAGGCTCTTCCCTGTGCCCTGCTCGGCATGAACTCGGATCTCATGAAGCAGTACATCGAGTTTGTCGCCGATCGCCTCCTCGTCGCCCTCGGCAACGAGAAGGTGTACAAGTCATCCAACCCCTTCGACTTCATGGAGAACATCTCTCTTGGAGGCAAGACCAACTTCTTCGAGAAGCGTGTCGGTGACTACCAGAAGGCTGGTGTTCTGCACAGCGCCAGCAAGAATGCCGACAGCGAGGAGGTCAAGGGAGAGAATGGCGGTGACTTCACTTTTGACGACGACTTCTAAACGTCTCGTTCTACCTCGTTTCTCTTTGCCTGGGCACGCGCGCACATACGAACTTATACCCTGTTTTATTTCCTTTTGCTACTAAACAATGAGACGAGCCTCGGGGCGGCGACACTTGGCTAGTACCGACCGATGATGGTCGTTGAGATTGCGATTACATTTGGGATCCGGAAGCTGGATTGGCACGGACCGATACAAGGCGTTTGAGGGAATTGGACCTTGGGTGGATGAAAATAGCATTGACGGTTCTAATTGTGTTTATGGATGACGATATTAGTGTAGCTTCTCCCAAGAGAAGATGAATTGAATTAGATTAACAATACGCTCCATTTACCACATTCATGTGACATTACCCATATTGTTTCCATTGCAAATTTAAGATGATGGTCATACTACCATTAGCGATTCTCGCTGGAGGTCAGCTTGAGTAACTCGCTCGCTGTTTATGTCCATTCATCAGCCCGTTCTGCCTCCGAAGTCCCCCAGACAATGTCGCTGTTCACCAAGATTAAGACTAAAACTGCAGAGTCTATGCTTTTTGACGATGAGGTTCTCGACTGATATGGCTGTTGTTCCTGCGTCTTGATATACGTGTGAATGTGTCTCCTACTTGTTCCTCGGCGGCAATGCCTTCATGAATGTATCCTCATAACCTCGGTCTATTCTTGGTAAAATATTTCAGATAAATCCCAGCTCAAATAGATGCCCGTCCCCCTGCTGTCCCTCATTTCTTTCCCTTCTTCTTCTTCTTTCCGCCGCCTCCACCGGCTTGCGGCGCTTGCTGTGTCGGTGGCGGTTGTGATGCCGGCTCCTCCGCATCGGCGTCGGGCATCGTCTCCTCCGGCACGTCCGGCACGGCGGCCATGCTCCTCCCCAGGCGCCCGAGCGAGGCGTGCACGAGGCGGGACACCTCGGCGGCCTTGGTGGTGCGGTACTTGAGGGTCACGCCGCTGACGGGGTCGTACGTCTTGATTACGAGGCTGCCGCGCGGGGGCTTGGCTGCTGCGTCGGCCGGCGCGTCGGGGCGGGAGGGTGCCGAGCTGAGCGAGTATTTCGTTGTGATGCGAGTCTGCAGTCGGTGGTTAGGAGTGCGATGCGATGGAGGACAGGATGATGGTGCGGCGCGGACGTACGGTGGCAGGACGGGCGTCGAGGAGGGCGATGGACTGGTCGAGCCATTCCTGGCTCGTTTTGAAGTAAGGCATTATTGCGTGTGTCGTCTAGCTCCGCCTGTCAAGGGTACCGTAGTTGATGTCGTATGCGCACAACCCAAGGTGCGGCTCAGTGAACGACGAGGCGAAGGCGGGTTTGATGTTGCTCGGTAAGATCTGCTGGATCCTATTGATTCAAAACGTGATATCTCTGCTACGCTCAAGCCCTATACATGTGGGTGTGCGTCGTCATGAGGCTGAAACTGGGCGTCCGTCGAGGAAATGTCGTCTGGAGGTAAAGAGTTGGATGAGGTGGAAGTGGGATATTCCTGTGGTGGGGCCCTACCTTGCAGTACCTTAAAGAGGGGGGAAGACGCCACAACACCATGAGCTGCATCGCCAAACCATTGCAGGCAAATGATCAGGGACATTTATCGCTGAGGCTTGACTCACTCTTGCTCCTTGCCCAACAGCATTTGTATTCAGCATAATAGCCGGATTAGATCAGTGAAAGTAGGACTATGCTGTAAAAGTCAAGGACCCTGATTTGTATTGAGTTTGTTGTTTCGCCCGTATGCTTATGTGAGGCAACATGCTCTTCTAGCCGACCGTCTTATTTATCCGTATACTCGAAGCACTGCTTGAACTCCAATTCTCCAACTCTTTGATACGGTCATCGCTTTGAGCCAAGGGTATCTTTCTATTTTCTTATCCGCCAACGAACCATGAGATCATTTCCCTTGCACATGTTGAACTCATCTTGTCCCATCATTCCATACGCCGCTGTCTCGAGAGTCGGTGCGGAGTGCACCCCTCAAGCATGGGGATCAGGCAGCCAGAACAGCAGCTCCTGGTCCGCTGAAGCAAAGAAATTGTAGCGAGGGTTAAAGGCCAGAACAGCAGCCTCCCTCTTATCGGGTAATGTCCAGCTCGGTTCTAGTACCTTATTGTCATCCGGAGCCGCCATGGTGTCCCAGACCAACACATCCTTCTTGGAACCACTGAGAACATAACGACCATCAGGAGCAAAGCAGCAGTCACCGCTGCTCTCGAATTTGGATCCATCTGACGACGCGCCACTGGACGAAGCCGTCTCACCAATGGCTAATCGTCGCGTTCCACCATTGGGTTTGTGAAGGTATGCTTTCAATGTGCCCTCAAAAGCATCGAGAAGGAAATGGCCATTGCCGCTCGTGCCAACAAGCAGCGTCTTGCCATCATTGGAAAACTCAAGTTTCGTCCATCCCTTGACGAGGCATTGCGAATCCACCCGCCTGCACTGTTCCACTATGTCAACCGTCGCGAACGGGGCCTTGTCGTAATTTCGAGCGTCGTAGAGTAAGACCGTGCCACTGCTTGGGCAGGCCACGGCAAAGACGGTTCCCGAGGGGTCATGTGCGGCGAGGTATGGTGATCGAAGGAAAAGCTGGCCTTGACAATTCTTCGTCTGTGTATCCCATAGGCGCACCGTATTGTCTTGAGAGCAGGAGATAAAGTTATCGCTTCCGGGGTGGACAGAGAGGGAGGTGACGTTGCCCTCATGACCCTCGAAGTAGCGTATGAATGAGTTATCGTGGGTTGCGAGATATCTGATGGCGTCTGGAAGAGAGAATGATCAGCACGAGCTTCGCAGATCCGGCGCATGTGCCGAAACGACAAGAGGTGAACTACCGTTTTGTTTGGTACTGGCATATAAGATGCTAGAGCTTGTGTGGGTAAATCTCGCGAGCTTGACGCCGTACTTTTTGCTGAGAAGGCTCTTATCGTGGCGGCCTTCCTTGACGTGATAGATCTGTATAGTCTCATCGCTGGCTGAAGTCATGGCTAGCTGGCCCTCGTCGTCGTAGTCGATGGACAGCACATGGGGCTGAGGGCGGCCGTCCTTGATGTCATCACGACGGAAGAGCTGCAAGGCAATGGTTGAGTCAGTGGCTCCGTTGTCAAACAGCACGGCGCGCATAGGACAGAGGCGTACCTTTGTAGGTCGAAAGTGGCCTATGACATCGGATAGGTTGGAGACAGCGGCGGTGGCGCCGATGGTACGATGGATGTTGAGAGACGAGCCGTTCGGGGTATCTGGCCGGTCAAGGTCCATTGGAGTTGAAGCCATCGTGAGCACTGGAGTCCTACGCAGGGGGGAAGGGTGCACTAGAGGCGAGATGATGCGACAGCCGGCTCTTCAAGCCAAGCCTATGAGGCGTGAAAACAGGAGCGCACAGCCAGTTGCGACAAGCGCGGAAGACAGGAGAAGAGTCACGCCGATCCAATTGCTATCAGCCGAAGCCGTGGCGTATATCAAAGCTGCGTCGAGCCAAGTTGCGGTGTCCGAATCGCGCCTCGCGGTTTCTCTGGCCCCGAGTTTTTGGTGTTTCGCGATGGAAATCTTTCGATAGCTGATCGAGCTAAGGTAGGGGACTGACTGCCCAAGCAGCTAGCTGGAGGGGTGTGCTACCCAGCTAGCCAGGCTTCCGAGTCCTGCTTGCGGGGTGCAGCACCGCCGGAGGCTCATTGCATGGCTCCGGTGGTACGTATCTCGGAAGGCCGTTCGACATTCCCAGGCTGGCTCTCGTTCCATGGGTTGGGTACCTCGTTACGGACCCTGAAGCACAATGCTCCGATCGCGTTGAACCCACCCCCCTCCAATGCCGCTGTAGCGAAGTATTCAACATGTCATTCATGTCCCCTGGGAATCCAGCTTCCACAGGACGATCCAACGCATCTCGCTCGACCGGATGCTCGCCTTGCTTGGTTGATACGATGGCCGCATATCCGTACATTTGTGCACTTGGAGAGTACAATTACTGCACCCGTATCTGCTGGGTTAGCTCACTGTAATTACCCTGTGCAAACGCAACACCAACTCAGCCGTAACAAGCCGGGCTTAACCCGATTGCGCAAAGCTGCCCTGTGCGCGCTGAAGGCGCGCTGAATGAATCGCATCGCCGACAAAGGTGAGTTCCCCTTGGCCCTAGCGTGGAGCCTTTGCATCCCGCTCGGCGACCTAAGGTCTCCCGGGGTCCGCATCTCTCCCCCGCGAAAATCACGGCCGAGGTCGGCATGTCAGTTCCCGAAGAAGGAAAAAATCCTACCCCAATAATTAATGGACAGCAGTGACAACGGCTACTGCAGGAGGACAAGTACCGCGAATACCCAGGTTGGGAATTGACTCGGAAATGATCTCCTCAGGAACTATTGGTGCGTTCGCCTGCCAATGCCGAGACATGTCAGCTCGCCAGCCAAGGCTTTGTTGAGTACTACCAGTAGAATAATGTACTATGTAGATCTGGAGCCCGATGTGTCTGTTCCCCACAACTTGGAAGCTGTCCATGTCCAGATTGCACCAAGTACCTTTTTAGTGTAATTACGCTGCCGGGGTACCTCCGCGCTGACCATTTCTTGCGCTGCAATGGGGTCCGAAGCCGCTGGTGACGATGTAAACCCTTCCTTCCCGCGCTCCCCAGCCCTTCCTCCACCTACTCATCTCTTCCTCGTACTTCCTTTTGCTCCATCTCAAGTCCCTTAAGCTCCTCATCGCGGCCATTCGTTGTTCGCTGGGACGAGTCCTCCTTCCCGAGCTCTCCAACCCTTTCCAAGGACCTTTCCTACCTTACTCTGTTGCTCTCTTCGCATTCCTCCTCTCAAGCCGTTGACAACCCTCCCTTGTGTCTGGAGAGCTCGGGGCCATGTCGACAACCGCAGGGTGAGCAATTGTCCCTAGCGCTCCTATGAATACCCATGATAATCATCAAGGGCATCCTTCATCGAGCTGTCTCTGTGACTGACATTTATGACCTGTGCTGACCGCGGCTTGCTCCTTACAGTGCCTTCATCGCCGGTGGCATCGCCGCCTGTGGCGCCGTGACTGCGACACATCCGTTTGAGACCGTCAAGATTCGGTAATTCCAGGCCCTCAGACCTCCCGCATCCGCGCGCTCTTGCGGCTAACCAGCGTTCCCATCTTACAGCATGCAATTACAGGGCGAGCTTCAGAACAAGGGTCTCCAGCCTCACCATTACCGCGGCCCCATCCACGGCGTGAGTGTCATTGTGCGCAACGAGGGCGTCCGTCGCATCTACCGCGGCATCGGCGCTGCCTACATCTACCAGGTTCTCCTCAATGGCTGCCGTCTCGGTTTCTACGAGCCCATGCGCAATGGCCTAGCGACTCTCTTCCTCAAGGACGGCAAGGCCCAGAACCTCGGTATCAACATGTTCTGCGGTGCCGCGTCGGGTGTCATCGGCGCCGCTGCCGGCAGCCCGTTCTTCCTTGTAAAGACCCGTCTCCAAAGCTATTCCGAGTTCCGTCCCGTGGGCACCCAGCACCATTACCGCGGCGCATGGCACGGCTTCAAGTCTATATACGGCAGTGAGGGCATTCGCGGACTCTATCGTGGTGTGCAAGCTGCCATGATTCGAACCGCCCTAGGTAGCTCGGTACAGCTCCCTACCTACTTTTTCGCAAAGCGCCGGCTTGTCCATCATCTCGGTATGGAGGAGGGACCGTCTCTGCATCTGGCAAGCAGTGCCATAAGCGGTTTTGTCGTTTGTTGCTTCATGCATCCTCCCGGTGAGTTTCCATTCGTCTTGCATGCCTCCCTGCGTACACTGGAGCCAGCTGCTGACCGAGTTCGCTTAGACACCGTCATGTCCCGCCTTTACAACCAGAACGGAAACCTTTACAAGGGCGTCTTTGATTGTCTGTCCAAGACTGTTCGCTCCGAAGGTATCCTTGCTCTCTACAAGGGATTCCTCCCTCACCTTGCCCGCATCCTACCTCACACTATCTTGACCCTCAGCCTGGCCGAGCAGACGAACAAGCTAGTGCGCAAAGTTGAGGATCGCTTTCTCCCCAGAGTGGAAATGGCAGCTTAGAGGGTATCCGGCAACCCCCCATGAAAAGTCAATTTAAGCGAGACAGACGAGTGATTGGTGGTAGTGTGCTTGAAATCTACGAGCTGATCGGCACTTGTATATGATATTTAACGGTGGATTTGTTGGGTCCTGTGTACTGGAAGGTCATCTTGATTAGACAACTGAGGCATTTGGCGTCGCCTGGGTCACGGAATTGGCACACAAGAGGCGGCGCGGCGCATTTTGGGGAGTTTCAAGTCCTGGCGGACATTATGGCACCAGAATATAGAATAACGGAGCCTCTTTTTTTGTTGTTCAGCTTTCAACTTTACATCTTGGCTGTTGTAGATCTATCCGTAAACTGACCGCTTGCACCCATAGCACAGTCGGCTTGCGCCGCCAGCCCCCGATCCATGACCTGAGTCGTCTCCTATCTCACCCGCCCACCGCGAATCGCCTTCAGCATCAAGCGACATGCCGCAGCTCCCGCAGAAGTTTTCCCCCGCAGTTCGGGCCAGCTTGCCCGTTGTGCGTACCACGTTGGCGACAATGCCCGAGTAGCCCTCCTCAACGCTGCTAAAGTACCGGGCCATGACCTCCTCGATGCTGAGGTCCTTGTGCGAGACGACGTTCCCTCCGACTGTGGCGCCCGCTTCTTCCAACGGGACAAGTCCCTTCAGTGACGGCACTAGATCGATGTACTGCAGGATCTCGTTGCGAAAGACCTCGCGCATGGGGTAGTACACGGGAAACTCGACTCGACCAGTCTCCTGCGCCGTGCCGTCTGGCATCTGCTCGTACGTGCACACCGTGGTCATGCCATCGGTGACCTGCAACGGGACCGCAAATCCTCGCCCATTTGCAACCTCTGAAAGCGTGAGGGCGGCGAGAGCGGTAGTGCTGTGGCCGAGGAGGAGGGCAGAGCATGAGCGCTCCTGGGCTATGTGAAGAAGAAGGTGGCGGATGAGTTGACGGAGGACATCGGCGCGAGAAGTGACGGTAGGTAACGCCTCAAGGAGCTTCCGAAGACGAGCGGATGGGTCTTGGTCGGGTGTGGTCCTGTCCAGGGGGAGGGTTGACCAGTCTATGCTCTTGACGGAGAGGACGTGGGTGAGAGGGACACACTCAAAGGTGGCATGTGGCAAGCGCTGCCGGTAGTCCTCGAGAAGTTTGCGCGCCGGCGACTCTCCTCCTGCTGGCGACAGCTCCGTGTCGATATGAACGATGACGGGCTCAAATGCCGACGATGACTTCTTGACCGAGTGACGACGGGCTGTTTCATCGAGAAGCTCAGCGAGTACACTCGACGAAGGCCCGAACGACAGGCCGGCGAGGTATCGACGGGCTGTCAGCTGCCTCGAGGTTCGCGTGTCCTTGTGAAGCACCCCAAGTCGCTTGTTCATCTTGTAGGCGACATATTGAACGTAGCAGTCACTGGTAGATGAGTCAGTGTAAGCGCCGAGATGGCATGAGAGGGCGGGTAGCAATGGCAAGAAGGGAGAGACAGGAAGACGGGGCTTACCGGCAAGTGGGATCGGTCCTGAGCCGGAACGGAGCATCCTCGACCTTGCATCGCTTGCAAGGCCGGCTGGTATCGGAGCCGGGCATCGGGGTCGGATGCGGAGACAAGTACGGAGGCGGAGACGGAGGTTCAGCGGGCTCATACAGGGTAGCCCCGGTCGTCTACGTTATTGAGTGATAGGTGCTCGAATAATGCGGAATGGCGTATAATTTTTTATGTTGAATGAGATACTGTTCGCGTCTGGCTGTGCCGCGGTGCTTGGTGAGACGACTGAATACGTGCGTTGGGTAGCAAAGGTGTGTGGAAAGGTGTGAAGTTTGTGAAAGGTTGAAAATTTCGCCTCCGCAAACCGAATGTTTGGGGTGGTTCGCATACACTCATGACTTCGGCAGGTTACCTACCAACAATATCTGCGGAGTCACAAAATCTGTGAAAATCGGTGTAGGGCTTTATACCAATATAACTGTCTTGACTTTGTTCATGACATTTCCTGTTTTATATTGTGCAATCGCTCGCCATGTTAGAGACTCCAAGGTTCTAAACTCGAGACGCAAACAGACTACCAAGCACATGCGTCTCGAAATACTCGCGGTCCTTGTTCCAGGCTCTGACGAGCACTTCCTTGCCCACCTTGACCAATCCCTCCTGCTGCTCAGCAGTTCCCCATCCTGGAGTCTGCGAGCCGAAGCAGATCAGGTGAACGCCGACGTGGAGGATGGTTCGGTAAGCGAACTCATCATCGACAGCGCCGTAGCCAGCAGCAAAGGCACGGATGAGCCACTCGCCGGCATCAATGTCCTTGTACAGCTTCAGCTGCCACAGTTCGGCAATCATCTGACCCAGGTCGAGCGGTCGAACACCGAGCTCAGCCATTTCCCAGTCAACGATTCTAACAGAGGTCTGGGTACCCTCCTGCATTGGGACGCTGGGCAGCAAGACACTGCTCTCGAGTTAGCCATTGTTACAAGCCGGTGCTCATCGATCTTTAACGACTCACTTCCCAGTCCAAAAGTCGCCGTGGATGACGTAGAGGGCCGACTCGTCCACAAGCTCTCCAGCAGCCAAGTCGCTGATGCCCTGCAAGACGTCCCTTGCATCGCCAAGAATCGCCGGGTGCCGATCCACCATCTGCAGCAGCTGCTGGTAGTTGATCATGTTCTTGAGACCCTGCATCTCCTTGTTCCCCGCAAAGACCTCGCGCAGGGCAGCTTGCCCGGGCTCCTGGCTCCAGGTGTGGAACGTTCGGAGCCAAGCGCCGAGGGCGCGGCCGAGCTGCTCACATTGGGGCTCTGATGAAGCCGGCGTCGGAGCGGCGTAGTATTTGAGGGCGTAATCCTTGAGGCTGACCGCATTGGGGAGATACTCTTGGACCTGGGTGCTGGTGTCGTGGTTGAAGTGGAAGACGGTGGGAGTGGACACGGCGCACGATGGCGTTGTTGCCGGGGGGAGGGCCGCCAGATGGAGAAGGGACTCTTGCTCAATGGCCTGCTATAATCAGTCTGACGGGATCTATATCTCATTTGGCGGCATTTCTTACGCATCTAGAAGTCGGTATACCAAAAGAAGGGTTGGTTGCAACGTAGGCCTCACCCTGTTTGATCACGACGCCATCGGCGTAGTCTGAGGAGGCGTTCTTGAGGGTAGCATGGTACATGAAGTTGGCCGTACCACCAGATAGCTTCGTAAGTGTCGAGACAGCGAACGAAGTCTCCTCGAGCACACTCTTCACCTTGTCTTGGATCTCTTGTTCGGACATGGCCACGGTGCAACGGTGCTGTATGGTAGTAGTTGGTATATGTGATAGCAGGCAAGAGTTGGGCTGTGAACGGGTCCCGGTTGGAGGTGTGAGAGATGGTTAGGCGCTGATGTTATGGTTGAAGTTGACAGACCATCCAGTTTGCCAGATATAAAGAATGCGACAACGAATGAATTATATATATGCTGCTTGCTACGATGCGAGGCCTTGACGATCTGCCCGCTGAGATGCGGATTTAATTCACTACTATGCATTCCAACCAATCAAACTCTGGACGATCGCCCTGTTAGTCGCAGTTCCTGGCCTCGCCGGTGACTCAACTTTTGCAGAACTGCGTTGGTAAACAAGCAATGGTCTGGCTTTTGACTACCAGAGAGGAGTGAGGAAAGACAAATCATTTAGGGGCGCCATGCGCTGAGTGACTACAAGGTGAGGTAAGCGGGTGCACAGCATCGGAGTCGCCAGTGTCTCTTCTCTGTGGTGTTTCATCCCCGAGGGTAATCGGCGACAGCATCGTTCCGCTCTGACAACGGCAGACAAGGAGCAGGGGGGGCTTGCTCCTGTCTCGACAGCCGCCGAGCGCCGTTTCAAAAAGAGCGACCAAATAAATGCAACTTGTATGATGCGTCGAGGCGCTGCTTGTCGATATAAATAAGCAGCTGGCCTGGCCCATGGGCCTCGGCCACAGCGGCTAACGAGAAGCTAAGACACCTCCAGGCTGAGCATGGATCATCATCTATTTCGAGACGTCACTCGCACGGGCGGCCACAGATCCAGGCAGACCTGACGCATGACACAGGCAGCCAGTAATAAATAAGTCAGACCCGACTCACAGACTGTATCCGTAATAACCCCAACAATACCCCTTGCCCATGCCTAGGTATGCTTTACTGCTAAGGTAAGGTAGGCAAGTATGTACCGATGGAGGTGGGTTCTATATTGGCCTCTTGCGCATGACCAAGATTCATCATCTTCGTTTTCGTTTTCGTCGTTGGCTTCCATAAGCAAATCGACAACCTAATGGCACAGCCTAGCCGCTGAAAGCCTGATTCTCGAGTAAGCACTGCCTCTCTTCCACAATCCAAGTCCGCGTCCGAGAGAAGTACATACCTACTCCATAGTTTCACCCGTTGGTGAAATGGGTGCCCGCGCAGCCCGAGCGGAGAGCCCGGAGCATGCGTGGAGGGGTTTGTCGCAAGAGAAAAAACAAAGTCGCAATCCACCTCATGACCTTTCTCCCAGACCTCATTTTCACTATCGTCGATTCACAAGCTGTGGCCTGGACGCCGCCCTCGCCCGCGTGCATCGAGCGTCTGTCGACAAAAAGCACCGAATGATTCGACACAGGCGTCTCAACGCCGAAACAGCCCAACGGGAAAAAGTGGATGACACCCGAGACTTCAAAAGTACTTGTGTAGAGCCGGCATGTACGGGGAAATGGCATGAGCTCGTAGCTGCTTTAACGTATTTATCGAGCTGCCTGCTTGTACAGTCAAGTACTTGCATATCTGTAAACTTGGCTTTTTCCTTAGCTTCCTTGGACAAGTCTACCTTACCTAGTCTACTTACTACCTTAGTAGAGAACGGGGCGAGTCCAGTCAACGGCATCCCCTCCTCATCGCCCCCGGTCATTCTAGGTAGTCCTCGGGAGCCGCCTCCGACCATTGCATCCTGCAACATCCTGCAACAACCACCACCTGCACTTGCTTGCCGATCAAAACACCGTCTCTGCCTCTCTCCCTCCTTCTCATCCCGTTCTTCTCTTCTTCAAGTCCTTCCTTCGACTCCTACTGCAGTGTAACCGCATATCTCACCGCCTTTATTATTCGACTATTATACCTATTGCATACTAATCAACCGTCTCCTTCACCGGCCACCTCTGACCCCTGGCTATTTCCCTCCTGATAAACAAAACAACCTGCACCACGACAACCGCCTCCATACTCACCACGATAAGACATTGCGACACATACCACCACCTGAACCAGGACTCATCTCCCCAGTTTCACCACATACGCACTGCATTGGTGTAACGCTCCACACATACCGAACTCGACGTTCACTTCTTCCATGACGTTCCACTCCTGTACCTGGATCCTTTGTCCCAACGGTTACAACCCGGCATCGAATCCCTGTCTGTAACCCCATTCCTTCGACGGCGGAGGGGCCAGACCTCCTCTTTGTCGCAACAAACGTAGTACGCCGAGGCCTGCCCTTGCCATTTTCCTAATATCGATAACCTCCGACCATTATACATACAAACAAACCCCCGGCCGAAGCTTCAACAAGCTCCAACTTGCTGCTCCTAATATCTCCACAACCCACCGACTGCTGCTCCCTCGAGAATCGTTCGTCTTACCTCATGTACCCGGCATTGCCGCGTTCGCCAACTTTACGTCCCATACCTCGATACGAATAGTTAGCCATGGCTGGGATCCTCGTCGAACAACCGGCTCCCCAACTCCACCCTACACTGGCCACCAAACTCGATATTCCCGCACGCTCGCGCAGTCAATCCAATGTTGACGCGGCTTTCTCTCCCGTGAACAATGACGGCTGTTTTGACTTTGATCGCGTCGTCAAAAGCGGTTATGTGCAGAAGCGCACACAAAAGACAAAGGTTGGTGCCACAATCCCGGTGTTGCGCCCTCTTCCTCCTCATTTCCCGATTGTTGCCCGTTGTTCGCGCTCGACTGTCTGTCCAGGACTAACAATGATGCCACAGAAATGGAAGGTTGTCTTCCTCGTGCTACGACCCAATACAATCTCGTTGTACAAGACCGAAAAGGAGGACCGCCTGCGACACCAGATCTATCTCTCCGAACTGACGGCCGTTGCCGAGCTCAAGGACCCCAAGCACAAGCGCGAAAACGTCTTTGGGATCTTTTCGCCGTCACGCAACTACCATTTTCAAGCACCCTCTGCCCAGGACGCTCAGGAATGGATTTCGTTAATACGAAAAGATGCGCGCATCGACGAGGAGGAAGACGAGATGTTTCTGGCAAGCCCCCGAGCCTCGCGACGGTCCCCCATCGGCTTGAACCCGCTCGCCGTGAACAGTTCAGCAGATCGCCTGGGCGACCACGACCGCTTCCTCTCAAGCTCGCCTGAGCCTGCTGGAACATCGTTACCAAAATTCGGCACCTCAGGAAACAGGAGGAGGTCATCGATCCTCGAGTCATCCGGCTGGTCCGGAGCAGAGTTCGCATCCCACTCCGACCTTTCCGATAACGAAGTCTCACGAGGTTACGATATTTCCTTCGATAACCTGGCCGTACAGCCTGCCAATCCCGCGCTCCTAGACTCTGCTCGCCAACCAGGCTTCGGCATCCGATCCGCCAGTCAGACAAGCGTATCGAACCTGGAACAGGACCCGGACCGTGTCATATGGCAGGGCTGGCTCTACTTCCTGCGCAACCGTCGCGGCGTGCGCCAATGGAAGGACATGTGGGCTGTACTCCGCCCGCGTAACCTCATTATATACAAGGATGAGTCTGAGTACACGGCCCATTGGATCCTCCCGCTCTCCTCCATCGTCAATGTTGTCGACCTCGACCCCTTGAGCAAGAGCAAGAAGCATTGTCTGCAGGTCATTACCGAGGAGAAAAGCTACCGCTTCTGTGCTCACGATGAGGACGCCCTCGTCCGCTGCATCGGCGCCTTCAAGAGCCTTCTGGCCAAGCGCCGTGAGCTGGAGGCCCGCGTAGCTGCCACAACCTCATGACCAGGCAGATTGTGCGGAAGAGGGGCCCTGTGCTATCCGGCCTCAATGACATGGTCGCACCCATGACGAATCACGATACTTGACGTTGTCTTTTTTATCCGAATATTTGATAGCGATACTTTTGGCTTTCATACCTACTTGTCCACCCATCTTTCAGCGGGACGTTTCCAAATACAGGGAGGGGAGCATTTCAGAAGTTTTTTCAGCTTCCACATAGCGACTGTCCATATAGCAAGAGCTGCTTCCTTTGTATACATAAAACTCGATATCCACTGTACTTATCTGTCATAATTCTATATGTGTTCTCAGCCTGTCAGACTTCACTGGCCAACAGTGCTAGCGTCTCCATTCCAATATCTGAATGCCTGCCTCTACCTGGTAATACATGTCCTGAACTGTTTCAACTCCAAACCCAGACTTTCAAAAAGGAAGGCCCCTTCAACAAAAACCGCTAACTGATAGTGCATGACGGTCCTGACCGTATGCACCACCACCATGCACCTGCGTCAAGGTAAGGTGGCCGATTTGCGTCGGAAGAAAATAGGCCCCTTACACCTTGTCGAGGCCGAAGAAAGCTGCATCAAAAGCGCCGTGCTCCATGTATTCAAAGTCTTCGACACGGTCTGCCATGAGACTTTCAAAAGTTGGATCGGCCAGTCCGTCACCGTCGAGGTTGCCGCCAGAATCAATGTTCCCGAAAATGTCGTCGTCAAATGCCGACTCAATGGTTTCCATCTTTATGTCCTCCGGCGCGGACTGGCCTTCTGTGTTTAGTTGGGGCTCTGTTTTGACCGGAAACTCAGTGGTCTGCCCTGGAGGTGCAGGTGCAGTATTCGTTTGGCCTGTGGAATTCGTGGGCAAGAGGTTGTCGAGCCCCAAGATATCGTCATTGCCTTCAGGAGGGGCAAATGTTGCTAGATCAAAAGATGGCTCTTGTGTAGTGGATGGCCTCTGTAAGTCGTTGTTTGTTGGGGCCAGGGTGAACTCCATGTTGGTGAAGTTGAGTTCCGAACTGGAAATATCCCCGCCAGTAAGATTCATGGCGTTGTTGTTATTGTTGTTATTGTCTAGAGGCTTTTGACCCATGTTCGGCATTGGAGCCATTGGTGCAGTCGCGGCAGGAGGTGCCGGAGAATCATTGGTCTTAACATTAGCTGCGTCGGCGACAGAGGTTGATGGCATAGATGGAGCAGGCCCATCTTGCATGACAACGTCAGTTTGATGAACAGTCGGGAATCCCATCCCCATATCTGGAAAGGGAGCAACGGGCTTGTTGGCTTTGGTTTCCGTCATAGGCTGATCCTGGGGAGGTGGTGATGATTCAAGGTCAATGACCATAGGTGACTTGGACTGAGGCTCAATCGGCTGAGGTTGTGACACTGAGGAAGGCTGCGCTTGGGACTGGGATTCAGATTGTGATTCAGGCTGAGATTCAGGCTGGGATTGGAGTTGAGGTTGAGACAGAGGTGGAGTTTCAGTCTGAGGTTGAGGTTGGGCTTGAGGTGGCGATTGAGATTGTTGTTGCGGCTGCGGCTGCGGCTGATTGATTTGCTGCTTTTCCTGCTTCTGGTCCTGCAGTCTCTTGAGATCACGCATCAGAACAGACTTGGAATTTATCTGCAAAAGACCGTGAGCGCTAATCGAAACACCAGAAGAGCTGTGGTGACTTACAATTTCCCACTCCAAGTCGTTCAAAGCGGAATGGAAAGTATGAATAGTATCGGGCAGATGGGATTTGAGGGCGCCATGAGGCGGCTGTACAGTGCTCTGAGCATCTTTCCGCGAGGCACGTAGAGCTTTACCGGTTTGAACAAGCTGATGATTGCAGTGTGAGCGATGCATGCTTCGCGATGAGGCTCGCTGGAGACAGGCCTGGGGATAGTTCTTACAACATCATTGACCATGAGCTGGAGGACGTCTAAGGGGTCCTGAGGCTTTTGGGCCGCCATCGTCAAGGGAGGGAATACCGAACGCGCAGTACAAATCAGTAAAAGAAGTTGTTCACAGCTCCTAGTTTGTAAATTGAGCCTTTGTCGACGAATGTGATGGATTGAAGATGCTGGCAGATGGCTTTGATGTTGTCGAGGTGGAACCGAAAAGGTACAAAGGCACGTTCCGGAGGTTGAGGCGAACAAGGTCACGTGCACCACACTCATAAAGCTTCAATGGTTGAGCGTGTGTCCATGTCTGAATATCTGCTCCAATACAAGTAAAGTGTAGAATATGGTTCGAAGGTAATTCCTCAAAAAAACAAATTCGATACTTTGTAGAGTAGATAACTGCGCGTATTCCAATTGCCTTGACGTTCGGTAAGGTACGGTAGCTGCGCTCTTCAGGTATCATGCCTCTCAGCCTCAAACTTATAAAAGGTCCACCAAGAGGTCTAAGGAGAGTCACAAGAAGTTAAAAATGGTTATATATGGTGAGCCTTTATAAAAGTGCCTTGATCTATATCCGACATGTTCGTTATGTGTAGTCTCGAGCCTAGAATAAACCCCAGTGGTGGAACTAAAGCTTTACTCTTGATTGAAGAATGCAGAATCGCTCACAGACAATAGACACGCTTTGGCATAACGCCTGTTATATTGATTGAGTCAATAAGTGCATCTCTTCATAATAAAGGCGGTCCTACTCTGTGCCATAGCTGACCAAAAAGACATCAGGCCATGTCTCTATTACGCCCTTATGCTTGGCGCTTGCCTGTCTCTCATCTTGTCCATCCAGCCGTATCCCTGGCCAGCGTGGTCGAATCAAGCGTTTAAAATGAGCAAAGGCCAATCAGTGATGGTTGTAGCTACAGGGAACAATGCGCTGGCAGTCCACAAGGTATGGACAGAACGGTAAGGTAAACGACACCAACCAATACTGACTGTACTGTATAGAGGACTGTGCGAACCACCCAAAGTACCTACCTCAGGTTGGTACTAGCACTTATTAAACTGCCCATGCCCCTCCATCTCCCGCTTCTTCTTCCCTCCCTTCCCTTGCCTAATTCCTCCCTGTCAGTGCTAGGATTCACAAACTGTTGGAGTGGCCCTTGCGATTTTCCTTTGGTCTTTTGCGGTTCCTCTCCTGTGTCCTAATTCCTCTTTTCAACCCTTCCTCGTGCTCCTGTCTGCTTTCTTCCATCGCAGCCTCATCACTTCTTCCGAGTCCAGTCCTGTCCCGGCCGTCGTTACGTTCTCGTCGACTCTATTCCTATTACTGGACCCCGTCCCGTCGCGCCAGACCGCAAGATAGCGTTGTCCTCTACTGGGTCTCATCAGTTCATCTCAGGTCGCGCATTAATTCCGACGTCCCTTTTCCGCTTGAAGAGCTTCAACCCACCCTCACCGCGTGCGCATCACCAAACGTCTTCTAAGGAAACCCCCCGAGCTTTGGGTTTACGCTCCCGCCTCCCGTCGTCAGATCAGGACCCTTTGGTGCCCACCGTGTCACTAGCTTCCTCGACTGTTTGAACCCCTGTCCTGTCAAACGGTACAAGGTACTTACTGTCGCCGACCACCGACTAAAACCCACCTTGACCGACCGACCGACCTCGAGCTCATAGGTAGCCTCAACGTCCTGTCCCTCGTCCATCATCTCCTGTACCTCCCCTCCAAACCGTCCCCTCCGACTACTTGTGCACGACAACCGCGACAATGGCTGACGCTGGCGCTCCCTCCAACCCGGGCCAGCTGCCTCCTCCGCCGCAGTCCAACAACGGCGCCCCTGGCTTCGAAGCTGGCGAGAATGGCCAGACCAACGCATCCCACCTCCCTCCTCCGCCCCTGCATATCCCTCAGAACAACAACCCGATCCCGACTGCTATTACCTCTCCCATGTCTGGCGCCGATCAGGGCGGCATGATGTCTCCCACCAGCGCAGGTGGCTTTCGCCGTGCTGCCCCTGAACCGAACAAGCGCGCCCTCTACATTGGCGGCCTGGACCAGCGCGTAACGGAGGATGTGCTGCGCCAAATCTTTGAGACCACGGGCCACGTCCAAAATGTCAAGATCATCCCCGACAAGAATGTACGTTGCAAGCTGATTTGCCTGTGCTCTGTCTTTACCGCCGGGCAAGAACGTGTGAGGAAGAAGAGATGAGCTAACGGACAATTTTGCAGGCGCGGGGTTACAACTACGGCTTTGTCGAGTACGATGATCCTGGTGCGGCCGAACGTGCTATGCAGACCCTCAATGGCCGACGAGTTCACCAATCGGTAGATTCACCCATCAGATCTTTACCGTTGGAACAATGCAACTAATCCCCAGCATAGGAAATCCGAGTCAACTGGGCGTACCAGTCGAACACCTCCAGTAAGGAGGACACCTCGAACCACTTCCACATTTTTGTCGGCGACTTGTCCAACGAGGTCAATGACGAGGTTCTCCTCCAGGCCTTCTCCGCCTTCGGCTCCGTCTCTGAGGCCCGTGTCATGTGGGACATGAAGACCGGCCGATCGCGAGGCTACGGCTTTGTCGCGTTCCGAGACCGGCCCGAAGCCGAAAAGGCCTTGAGTTCCATGGATGGAGAGTGGCTCGGATCGCGAGCTATTCGATGCAACTGGGCGAACCAGAAGGGGCAGCCATCTATGGCCCAACAACAGGCTATGTCGGCCATGGGCATGACCCCCACCACTCCCTACGGACACCACCAGTTCCCAGCGCATGGCGTCGCTAGTTACGAGGTCATCCTGACCCAGACTCCCAGCTGGCAGACAACCTGCTACGTTGGGAATCTTACCCCCTACACGACGCCCAACGATGTCGTGCCCCTGTTCCAGAACTTTGGCTTCGTCGTTGAGTCCCGTTTCCAGGCCGATCGAGGATTCGCCTTTATCAAGATGGACACGCACGAGAATGCGGCTATGGGAATCTGCCAGATGAACGGCTATAACGTCAATGGCCGTCCCCTCAAATGCAGTGTACGTCTCGTTCCCTTGAACTAATTCCCTTCTGTGATATACATGGCTGACAACAGTTTGCAGTGGGGCAAAGATAAGGCGGCGGCCAACCCTCAGGGAGGATTCGACCCCTCTCAGTCATACAGCCCCCAGAGTGCTCAAGCTCCTGCTTACCCGGGTACGCCTACCTATTATCCCCAGTACGGTGGTGAGTGTGAAGAGTGCGCCTCAAGCAACCTGAAGTGGTTACTGACAAAGATGGTGCAGCCCAGTACGGCGGACAGTCCGGTAACTATGGTGGCCCACAAACCGGCTCGCCGGCGGGCTATGGAGGATCGCCCATGGGATACGCCGGGCCCCAGAGCGCCGGAGGCTACGGACGCGGCCAGCAGCCGCCCAACGCTGAATGGGCTCAACCTCGCCCTGGACAAAACTTCAACAACGGATTTGGTGGTTATCAGGCCTAGGAGGCAGCAACGAAAACCAAACAAGGCGAGAGGCCGAAGGCTGGACGAATATGATCACCGGGGATGATGCATCGACATGTCTGTCATTTGAGATATCCATATTCCGGGCAATTTCTCCCTTTGTCTGTTTTCTTGTTTTCTTTCCATATTGGCGCTTGCTTTGTTACACCTGCTACTTATTCCTCAGTATCTTGAGTCTATTGCAGCACGGGGATCTTCTGATGCCTCCTCCCTGTTTCTAGGGAAAAGAGTGGCTTATTTTCTTCTCTCTTCTGCCTACAATCATATTGTGCGCATTTGTCATTTCCTCTATTCTCTTCTCTTTCGTCAACAAAAAGCCGGGAGCGCCACATGTTTTTCAACCTCAATCTCAATCTCTCTATCTATCTCTGCATGAGCGCTAATCACAGGATACCACACCCATGGTTTACCTTGGCTTTGCGGCGCTGGGTCACGGACTAGCCCGGCATTTTGAAAATTTTCTATTTGATGAGGTTATGAAAGCGCCGTGCCGTTTGTCTGTCATGGAGCGACTGACATTCCAGTGGCTGGTCAGGGAGGGTTATGGACTTGATGTGTACCTAGCAGCGATTTTCTCCTAAACGAGGTTTTCTCTTTCTTATCCGTTTCCTTACTCTTATCAAAGAACAACACATGATGGGAGGACGAGGGGAAGCACTGTGATTTGACGACAAGAGTTGGGAGATGTATGGAGTGATAAAGAAAACTGCATTGGAGACTGGAGACGCGGGCTCCCATGCGATAGGTTACGAGAGGAGGCCGCGCAAGATGACATGATAAACGAGTGAACGACGCATATGGGGGCTTATTTGAACGAACACGACATGAGGCGTCGAGATGCTGTTTGCCTGGCATCGCAAACACGATTGCCTTTTGAGGCACATCCAAGGAAGCGGATAGCAAGAAGCCCGGCCGATGAAGAAGCTTCTTAGCAAATATGAGCTGAATGTTGCCGCCAGAATCCTGAGCGAGTCAAAGGGAATTTTGACATGACTTTTGGTAAAGTGGGTTTACCAGTAAAATCTACAATCTGTAAGCGTATGGTGCACGTCGACAAATGAGAGCTTGTTAGCGATCACGGGCGAAGATGTAACCAAGAGCTCCAGTCAGAGGGCCAAGGTGAGGGCTGTGAAGTAGTTGTTGATGATTGTAGTAACACCCTGCTTGACACGGCCATCACAGATGGCAGGAAGACTGCTTGGATGTTGAGTTGGTGAGCGGACATCAGCCAAGATACGAGAGCCACGTATGTTGGGCGGGAGATGGCGAGGTTTTGAAACGGGCTTGGGACGATCTTTGGGCTGCTCCTGGGGCTTGGGTTGGCCTGGGCGCAGAGCGCCAGGAGTTTTGTGGGGGGCGGGTACGGAGTATAGAGATTCTAAAACTTGTTTTTGCGGTTTGTGTTTGCGAATGCCTATTCCTGGAGGACAGGCAGGACGTCATCTTTGATTCTGTAAGTACCTAGTGAAGGCCAGACTTTAACGTGCGCTATTGCATCTCCAGGTTCGCGCAAGCAGTTTCAAGAATGTTGTACGTTAATACGTATCGAGACGCGTGACAGCTGGAGCCCCTCGTGTTTGGTATTTCCGGACCGAGACCTTTGAGCCTAGAGCGAGCTTGGCCATTGCTAAGAAGGCTATTTCCTTTTCGTGGATAATCAATTTGCAGCTGGGGCACGATCCGACACGTCTGTGTTTTTCTCATGGTAAAGCGGGAAGAAACCCACGCAGATCGGTTTGCCACGACGTCGGTCAAGAGGCCTTTTGGATTTTGCCATTTCCACGCAAGCTTGAAAGACAAGACGAGGGGGGGGGGGGGNNGGGGGGGGGGGGGGGGGGCGGCATCGCGGAGAGCGTCAAGCATTGCAAAGCAGCAGCGACAGCGCGTTGCTGATTCGTGCCGCATGGAGACGATCGTCTCGTACCTGTCCACTGAGGCGCTAATTACCCTAACCCCAGCGCCGCAAATGGAATCCCCCATGTGTTTCTCCCGTGAGGCAACATGGGCGACCTTGCCTGACGCAGCACGGATAGCTACTCGGTAGTACAGCACCCCTCGTAATTGAATAATTAATCACACACATGGGGCTTTGTTGGCGGCTGCAGTGGGCTTGGACTTCTGGGCTGGAATTGGAACCTGGACCGGGCCAAGGCAAGAGACTCGAGAGTCAGCAGCAGAGCCCAGGGTCTGGCCGAGAAGAAATCAGGACTTGAGAAGAGAGCGAGATGACAGGGGTTTTTTTTTGGGGCGTCTATGGTCAAATGAGCTTGATTATGTTGGCTTGCCTGAAGCAATTGCCCAATGGTCACGATGTGATGTGCTGGACATAGGTTGTAACGCCGTGCTACTCAACGTACAATACAGTGATCTGTGGCTTTTTGAGTCCTGTCCCATTTGGCTGATGCCCATTTCCTCCCAACTCTCTCTCCCGCTCCGATCTTCCTTGAGCTGTCCGTCTCTCACACTCGGCCGCTCACCTGCTGCCACCTTCCTTTCCATGTTTGGTCTTCTGGGCAGCCTCTTGTCTCTCCGACCCAGACGTACATTAGTCTTCGCCTTGCACTCTTACACCCTCCCGTTTCTCTCAACACGAGTAATTGAATGCGCTTACTAGCCTCTCCTCCTTAACTAACTACATTCGCATGCCTTTTTGCCCTCCCATTCCTTCTCTTCTGACATACTCGCAATACATACAAATCTATTTAACCGACACACGCACGCCGCACGCACGCACACACACAC
>JADBHU010000306.1:0-11656 GCA_017140155.1 Fusarium devonianum | reverse complement strand
ACAGCGGAAAGGAAGCAGGAGACACAAACAAAGTTGCCCAAGTGCAATAATACAAAGGCGATGGTCTGCTCATGCGAACCCTCGCCTGCGGTGGGGGTCGAGCCGGTAGGCTGAGGGGGGGGGACTGAGGGAGCATGGCCCTCGGTCTGGTGAGGCTGGGTCTGGGGAACTTCAGTCTCGTGGACTTCAGTCTCGTGGGTCTCAGCCTCATGGGGCTTGTCGTGGTCAGCGGGCTTGGTAGCCTGGGGATTCTCGTGGTGTTTGGTCACGATAGTGCTGGCGGTGGAGTTGCAGCCGTGGCACTCCCAGGGGCCAGTGGGCTTCACCGTGGGCTCCTCGACGTGCTCGGTCTTGGGCTCATCGTGCTCCTTGGTCTTGACAACAGGGTAGACGGTGGTGGAAACGGCAATAGTCTCGGTGGTGACATGACCAACGGGGCACTTGATGACCTCGGGGGGGCACGCAGTGACGGTGTAGGCCTTGGTGCTGAAGACGGTGCTGGTGGTGTACCCCTCAGTGACGGGGCAGACGGTGGTNNGCACTGGTCTCCACGGCACTGGTCTCCACGGCACTGGTCTGCTTGGTGCTGGTCTCCACGACGGCAGAGGTCTCCTCGACGGACGTCGCCTCAGCAGTGGTCTCCTCAACAGTGGTCTCCTGAACAGTGGTCTCCTGAACAGAGGTCTCAGTAACAGCCTCTGTCTCTGAGGAACCTGAGGTCTCCTTGGTAGAGGTCTCGGTGTCGGAGGCAGTCTCGGTGGGCTTCTCAGGCTGCTCAGTAGCAGTGGTGGACTGCTCGGGGACCTCTGTGGTGGTGGTGGCCGGGCTCTATGTCAGAGTTAGTACCCAATATCTCCGCGTTCAAAAAGATCTATGGTAGGGAACTTCTCACAGTAGGCGCGGTGGGAGGAGGAACGGTGATGGTGTAACCAAGTTCTTAATGCCAAGTCAGTCATCGCTGTCAACAAAGCTTCCGTATCTCTTGGTTGGCGACTTACCGGAGCAAAGGTCAACACCAAAGCCAATGGCGTTGCCGGTGGCGGTATCATCCTTGCAGTCGGAGCGAGCGCACTGGACGAAGTAGTTCTGCAGGCTGGGCATATCGCAGAAGCAGTAGTACATGTCTGGCAGCGTGCAGTCCACGGGAGGGTGCTCGGTGAGGACCTTGGAGAAGCAGTCAATCTGTGATATACATCGATTAGCTGTCCACCCTTTGAACTACAGTATCGTGGTCTTTGAAATGAGAGAGAGACGTGGTGAAGAGAAAGGCGACAATGGAGGGTACAACGTACAGCGCACATGGGGATCTGGGCAGCAGCCACAGAGGCCAAGGAGAGGAAGGTAAAAGTCTTCATGGTGATTGACGTGCTTGAAATCACTTAAAACGAGGGAAGCAAGGTCAGATTCAGCGAATGACTGGAGAGAATAATCCAGCGAGAGACAAAAAGAGCAGAACTGGTGAGAAAGAGGTCGCCTTTATACTGCTCGACTCCGGCCCAAAAGGCTGAACTTATACCCCGACTTCCTTGTATCATGGTCCGATTCTCTTCTCCTCCCCTGGATCTCTTCATTCTAATCTGTCTAGATGCCTGTCAATTGTTGGTTGGAGCCACCAGTTACCAGTTGACAGACCCTGGTCGAGGAACCGACTCCACATATCCCAAATAGCGTGCCTTAACTGAACACACCTTGCTCAATCCGTCCAGCCACCCACCGCAAGCCTGGGGATTCTGTTATCTGATCATCTGATAATCTGATCCGATGGGCCTCTGCTCAACATCATCCATTGGCTGGTAAAGCCATTGAGCCAGGATATGGAGCCTGCGAAAAGCCTCGTGTGGGAAATTGGCGCTCTTCAACCGTTCTCTTGGCGCGCTTAGTTTTTCGGGAAGAGGTCTTTTTGACATTCTGATACTTCGATGGCCGGCACCGGAGTCATCGCCGATGGGCCTGGAGGCATTAACGAGGCATTGTCTGTGGCGTTCAGAAACAGCTCATCGGGTTTACGGCTGGAGGTGGATCCCTCAAGCATGCATTGGTAGTACTGCCCGAAGAGGAAAGTCGGCTTGACTGACGAGATTGACCGGCCTTGCGATGAACTAACCTCACACTATTACCATAAATGGACAGTATCATCGTTTGAAGCGTGGCCTTTTGTATTCCTCGTGTCATAGGGAGCAAGTCGATGTAAGAGGCATTAGACACACCATGAGCATCCAAGACATGTGAACGTCAAGGCGACTTACACCACCTGAACAGTGGCTCAGCACACTGTGAGATAAGATGCAACCTGCATGCGTGATCACTCAAGCCCTTTTATCGAACTGACAGGCCGCAAACTCATGGAGACCAAATGCAGGAGACGCTATCTCTGGATTGGCTGATGGAGCCATGAATTCAGCCCTTGTCGGCTCTAATCATCTTTAGCTTCATCCGAGGATCCGGAGCCCCTCTTTTGCGGACCAGGACGCTTCTATTTCTGCAGGGTCCATGTCCCGTCGGCACAACCCATGGCTCCGTTCCTACTCTGGGGGTTAGGAAACGCAGGGACGACATTGCAATAAGCTGTAGGTAGTCCACGAAACTGTTGACCCTCTGTTTTACAAAAATATGGATGCGAATCGCAAGAGACCGGCAGTTGATCAGGTGTCCGCCATGCGCTGCCTTGATAATTCGAACCTCATTATTAGATCACGGAAGAGACAGCCACTTGCATCGGCACCAAAGCGACCTTGCCATGTACTCGTACACCCCAGATCACTACAACCTTGCTAGTGGTCTTTTGGTGATCCCTGTTGTTGACATACGAGGTCTCTTTTTGATCCGTCTCCGGGCCCGTCCGCATGCCACGGATAGTCTTTGGCCCATCCAAGGATACTACGTACAGATTGAGGAATTGTTGGCCGTTTTCCATGTTCTCTGGTACCCGCAGTCTTGGACCGTGCAACGTCTGCGTGGCCGACGGACGGAATGCATTCAAGACAAGGTACTGGATCTGATACAAGGATGCATATATGTCACGTTGGCCCTAAGCTGCGAAGGTCGTCCTTGTCACTTTTGTAATCTGTGGCTACAGTCTGGTGAATCAGATAAGTGGATTTTTGGCGACGAGGGACAAACTCCTACATGGAAACCTTTGTCAGATGCTCTCGTCCTTCAAGCTCGGCCACTCCCTGAGACATCGTTACACACGCGCCCTGGTCCATCTCGATCCAGTGCTGACCCACGAATTGGTATGATGTCTCGAGATAGCCAGACAGGTATTGTGATCGCATAGTTTAGGGTTTCAGTCCGGTTGGATACTTTTCTATTTCTTTTAGGTGAAACGCTCAAGCATATGGACTATAGCAACAGGATCTTTCTAAGAATGCTGTTAATCCCTCGGTTACTGCTACCTGCCCCTTTTTTTCTCAAAAGATTTTTCTCAAAAGACAAGCTTCTTTCACATAATGAAGAATACAGCTGTGCCACTTTTAAAGCATCTTTGAGGTCTTTGTCGGCGGGAGACAACAGCAGGGGCCGACCCATACTCCCTGTTACCAACCGACGCTTACAGTTTTGCGGTGGGCGCTGTATGTATAGCAATTGATTCAAACGATCACGGTCAAGGCTGTCACGCCTCTAGCAATGGCATGACTTCAAATAAGGTCTTAGGAACACCTGTGGAGGAGCTTATGTCCAAAGTATCTTGAGATTGTAGACGCAATGGCAACTCTTCCATTTGCGGAGCTCAAGCCGATGAAGACTCTAAAGACACTTTCCAAATCGAAAGCTCTAGCATCTTCAGCCCATACTTTCGCAGTACTTCACAGCTTGATCTAATTAATTGTTACTTCAGCCAAGGTTGATTGCTCTCAGTAGAGTATCCTGTCATCAAGAGCCCCTCATTCTACATGATCGATGAACGCTACAACCAGGTCATTTACACAGCGCCAGGATCTGATCGACCGAAGTCGCTACGAGTCTCCACCTCAACAGCAAAGAAAACGGCAAAGTGCAAATATGAAGCTAATAAGTACTGAATATTGCCTTAGATCTTACTCGACTATTCAAGTTGAAGTCGGTGAGACTGAGCGAATGTTTCAGGCAGAGGTTATTTATGAGGCGATCTTGAGATCACCAACTAAGTCTTGTAGCAAAGGTTGCTGTGAACTCAACTCAGGTTGGCTCGCGATCTTTGTATGGATTATTCATAGTATTCGTCAGCCTATTTCGTTTCATTGATAGGCCCTACTCGTCTCTTATTGACAAACAATTTGACTTGAAGCACCCTACCACAAGCGAAAAGCTGGTTATGGGCCTCTGATAAGCCCGGTCAAGTCTAGTAGCACACGACCAGCGATGTCACAACTCATAGAGCTAGTGTTTAGGGTGTTTCATGCGGCCTGCTTCAATAAAATTAGAACTGGGTCTGAAATGTTCGCTATGATATTGGTTAGCTTGATAAACTCACAATAGCATAAACTCTGCCCCTAATAGAAGTATTCACGCTACTCCTGAGCGTATGCAGAGCGTTAATCCGTTGATCTAGTATCTTACTTACGCCGTGATGATAAAGAGTAATATAGTGAGCCTGATGAGAGACTGCAACGTCTGCCAAGAGTCGTTTCTTTGCCTACTATGTTTGGTAAATGGAAGCAGCAGCATAGGCGACTCTTTACTTCAAAGGTGACCGTGTAGCTGTTACTTCCAATTCATCTCCAAGGCTCTACGAATACGCGGGATTGCATTGATAGTTTCAACCACGATTGGAAGCTCTAGCTATCTTGTGCACCACTAGCATTTCTTCAACGCTGTCCCTGTAAAGTACCAAAGCTATCAGCTGCAGAACCGAAGAGCAAGAATTGCACTATCGCGAAGCTCCAAACAAAGGTACGATGTAGATTTTGACCCAGAGTGCAGCCAATCGCCATGAGTCAAATAAGAGTTGTCAGACTTTCACCCGATCAAGCTTCCAGAATGGGTCCAGCAGCCAAGTAATTAGTGCTTCGAGTCTAGAGGCCTCTAGCCATTACCCAGCCTTGGCATTAAGACGGTTGTCAGACTCGGCACACACAATATGCCTTGCCCGTCGTGTTATACACTTATCGGCATCACCCGCCTCGTAAAGGGGGCGGGTCACTGAACCACATACCTCAAGGGCACGACGTCGTTCGACTCGCGACGCGACAAAACCCTTTTTTCTGCGGGACGTGGGATCAGCGCGTGGGATTTCGTTCCAGGCCAAATGACAGCCAAGGAAGAGGCGCGCCGATCTCGGGTGGCTCGAGCGAGAATGCGGATCCGTCATTAAGAGGGAAGATGAAACGTGCCGCGTTGATCAGACTTGAACAACGTGAGCTGGAGTTCGGCCGGCAACTGGAGGCAAGCTGCTGCTTGCTAACCAAAAGCTTTCCGTACCGCTTTACTCCAGGATCTCGCGATGTCCTGTGCGTGTCCGACCGGCCGGTGGAAGCATGGAATGACGCTAGAAGGAGGCATTGCTCCACCAAACCCGCCTTAGAATGGCCAAGTGGATATTTTGATGTGTAAAAGAACCCTCATGCCGAGCCTTTTGTCTCCATTTGCTACGTAAAAGAAACCGCCTTCAAGGGGCGAGAGTCGAGCGATTGAGCCGAAGAAGTTCCACATTGCTCAGGCCAAGAATCTGATGTTTTTCTGACACTGCTGCTGCCCATGTGTAGTATGTTTTGATGCGTCCTCAGAGCGCGCGGCTCTTGTGATCGCACTGCAACTTTAAGCGAAAGAAACTTTTTGCCGGGGGCCGTCAAGCGCGTTCCCGGGCGCCACCGGCGAAAGTAGACGGAGCAGACGGAGCAGGAGGCGGCGGGTCCCGCAGGCAGACAGCGGCCAAAAAGATGAGCAACTTTCTCCACTCTTCGGGCTTTCGGTGTCCCATCCCGGCGGGTAGAGCGGGATCACCGATGTCCAATCGGGCTCCGTTCCTCTGCGCCAGCCAAGACCCTTACTTGGCCTTTTTCTGGTCTTGCTCGCCCCCGAATCAGTTTTTGCCCATGTTGCCTTGTTTTTCCAGAAGGGGGAGGTGGACAACAGCTACCGCAAACCCCAGGATTTCCCAGAATGCGACTGTTCGGACAAGATGGCCCTGGTAGAATCGGGCAACTCGTCACGTAATGGCACAGCGGCCAAGACTTCACCTATCGTGTCCCCCACGGGGCGAGAACGAGAACCCTCTTCCCAAACTCCCGACGAAATACGTAGCATCTGAACGAACCGAGCCGTAATGTCAAGGCCTCGATTGGGCGGCCCAAGGCTGCTCGCCTGGGGTTCCTGGGATGAGAGCACGCTCTCCCACAATCCCCATTCTTCACGAGCGAGAGCTGAGCTTGCTTCATCAGACCATCACGGCGATGCGCAGGCATCAAAGCTTCTTCTCAATTCCCACTTTGAGACGAGGTAGAGCTCCGATCGGAGGTCGTCGCCTGGGGTAGGCAGGTTATATGATGATGAAAAAAAGGGTATATATATGGAGACCCTGAATCCACCTGCCCACCCGCTAGCACATCGGACCGGATTCTTGTACGCCTTCCATTCCTCTTCTTCCGACGTCTCACTTCAATTGCTTTCTCTTTTTGTTCTCTTCAACTCCGTAAAGCCGAGTACTGCGCTGGTTGGCTTCAACATCTCATCCTCCGAGGCCATATACCATCAGAACCAGCGTCTTACATCCCGCCAACAACACAGAACATGGGCTTCTTGAACTTCTCCAGGAAACCGGCCGAGTCCGCAGCGACGGACGACCAGATCCACGAGTCGAGCGCGTCAGATAACGAGCACGTAAAGCCCGAACCGAGCTCCAATGGCACCGACTTCCAAGAGGTGCCCGCCGGCACCATCGAAAAGGGCAACATCTTCGATCAGGGCGGCAAGAGTTATCGAACCCTCGGACGGTGGGACACGATCCTGATTCTCTTCACAAACCAGCTCGGCCTCGGCATCTTGTCTCTGCCGGCAACTATTCGAACCCTGGGCATCGTGCCTGGAATCATCGCCATCATCGGCATCGGTTGTCTGTCGTGGTATTCGGCGTACGAGCTCCTCCAATTCTACAGCAAGCATCCCCATGTAGTCAGCATCGTCGAGATGACCCGCGTCGTGGGAGGCACGGTATTCGAGACATTCGCTGGTATTGTTATGATGATCCAAGTTGTCTTTATTGTCGCATCAGCCGTCGTCACACTCTCCGTCGCCCTCAACACGCTGAGCAACCACGCGACTTGCACCGTCGTATTCATCCTCGTCGCCTGCATAGCGTGCTACATACTATCCATCCCACGAACCATGAAGTTTGTATCAAACTTTGGTATTCCCAACGCCATCAGCGTCATTGGTGCCTGTCTGGTCGTCCTCATCAGCTTGGCCGTCTCTGGTCCGGCTTCGGCACCTCCCGGGTGGGAGAAGGAGATTGTTATTGTTGGCCACCCGACCTTTCGCGATGGGCTCAACGCGTGTCTGAGAGTCGTGTTTTCCTATGCTGGAACCTTCACCTTTGTTTCCTATATGGCTGAGATGAAGGACCCTGCTCGCGACTTTGGCTTCTCCTTGGCCGTGCTGGAGATTGGAAGCACCCTGTTCTACGTCGTTATGGCAGTCGTCCTGTACTGTCTCAGCGGAGACCTCACAACGTCCCCCGTCCTCAGCGCGGCATCTATAATTCCTGCCAAGGTCGCGTATGGTATTGTCCTGCCGGCAGTTGTTGCGACGGCCATCTCAATCGGCCACACGGGCTGCAAATACGTCTTTGTTGCGGCGATGCGCAAGATGGGCGCTGTTCATCAGGTCACCGACAACAGTGTCAAGTCCTGGACCACCTGGATCCTCTCCGTCACCTTCTTCTGGGTTCTCATCTTCACCATCTCAAACGTCATCCCCATTTTCGACTCCATCCTCTCGATTACGTCGGCGACCACCATTCCTTGGTTCACCTATCTCTTCGCCGCTATCTTTTGGTTTCACAGCAATTGGAACGTTTTGTTCTCCAGCTGGAAAAAGATTGCTCTCACAATACTCAACGCCGTGATCGTTTGTATCACATTCTTCCTTAATGCGGGTGGCCTGTGGGCTGCCATCACGGAGCTGTTGGACCTGTTTGACAAAAGAGATGGGATTGGAGGAGTCTTTTCTTGTGGCAATAATGCGAGCTTCTAGATGAATTGTCTATATCATAATCATCAATATTAATGCGGCCAATCTCCTCAATCCTTGTCCGAATTGATCCCTGACTGTGGACGTGTGACTGCGATGTTCAAGCCTGACGAGCTCAACAACACCTGTTGCGTAAAGGTTTTCGTCTTATTCTAATTCGGAAGTGGTAATATTGTCTTGATTGGGTACAAATACATGACCGGCGAGGGACATGATTTAGTACAGCTGTTGCTCTGTTATCAGGAATTACCGTTCAAGAGGTCACACCTGACGCAGTAAGATAGACGAAGCCTCTCTATACGCCACACCATCACTCGCTCCAAGTGAAACCCTCTGATACGTTCTCGTCACCACGACTTGGTGAAGGTTGGCGGTTCCCTCAGGTCAAACTCTTAGAAGAAAATGGCATTGTGATTTCGCAGAGGGGAATTACTACAACTCTATCGCTCCTGATGCTATGACTGCACTTCATGATGTAGATCTGGAAAACTGAGATAGTTCGAAACCGACTTTGATTAACCAAGTATGCTACATCTCGGCCAACTCGGCTGGATAAGCGAATTGACTCTGTTATTGAGTATGGTCATCGTCGGCTGAGCTGCCAGTGCTGGCTCTGTTATTCGGCTCAGCTACGGCTCTGGCTTTTTGAGGACTGTCTTCACCTATTTCGATGTATTAATTCATATCATGCTCACATATATTCTCCAAGACCCGTGTCTGAGTCCTGGTGTGCTTCTGTCGTACTAGATTTTAGGTTCCCAGCATCGGTACTGCCCTAAACTATAGCGAATAGTTGCTACAAGAGAGGATCAGTCACTTCTTTGCTTCAGCGTCTTTCACAAGAGTAATTAGCTAACGTATACTCAACCTGGGATATTATCGACGCGATTGTTGAACCGTTGTGGGAGATCACTATGGGGTAAGACTGCATCTTTCTACAAATCAACATCCTACTGCTAGTTTCCTAAAAATGCCTGATTCTGTCTTGGCGGTCTATACGCGCTACGCCCTTCATGAAATTGATTGCATCGATGGCGCCGAACGGTTTCTTGAGCTTATGTCGCAGCCTTGTTATCCTGCTCTCCTGGATCGACAGGTCCGTTTGGCAGCACAAAGGTGGAATGCAAATGTCAGATGACTGTTGACATAGTTGCATGAATATTATGGGATTCACGCTTTATTCGGTCCATTATGAGGACATTGCTTGTTTGTCTGTTGGAGCCACTCATGCACGCGTGTATTTGGTTGAGTAATGCAAAAGGCTTCAACACGAAATGTGGCCATATTTTGAGATTGTTGCATATGACACTCACACCCAACAACCATTTACTTTCATTCAAGATACTAATACTCTATTGCTTCCCAGTTAATGACTTCTCCTGGATTCGCATTGATTTATTATGGTCCAAACAGCTATTGATTGTTGTTCCAATTCCCCGCACGAACTGGTGAGTGTTGCCTACCCTACCCTACACTACTGCACGAAGGCGACGCCATCTCATGCACGGCACGTCTGACTAAACGCTCGGATTCTTCAGCTGTCTCAACTTTGTCGCATTGTCAAGTTCCATGTGCTAGCTTTTCTGCATGTGCGAGTCAAATATTGAAAAAGCCTCTGCACGTTCCAGGGCTGGAGGCATGGCCGTGTGTTTCGGCGCTCAGACCACGGGTAAAGCCTCAGGCGCGGGGGACAGCGATCGATGGGAGTTCCAGAACCAGGAACTCTGTCGGTAGATCCAGCCGAGATGTCCAAGCGTTAACTGGGTAGGACCGCGGATACTGTCCTTTCGGTCGAGTAACCAACTGCGCAACAGGCGGCTCTGTAACCAGGTCCGAGACATTGAACCCCAAGTCGTCATGTTGTAAGCATCACCGGAGTGCGAGGACCGATGGATTTCCACCTTTGTCGCGCGAAAAGAAACCGCAAATTAAACAAACCAGGTTGCAAAGCCGATGTTTGGTGTCCTCGATGGGATAGACTTCTTGCCGTCGTGCGCCTTCAGACACTAACACGAGATAGAGTTTTGCCGGTGCTGGCAACACACCAACCCGTCCAAGAGGAACTGGAAATTAGACCGACCCCCCGATGCCGCCTTTTTGTTGATAAGCAAGCCCACTGATGAGTGTAATCAAGACAAGAGCCATTTGGCATCAAGGCGGCTCTGGAAGTGGTCCAGCGTCTTGTGGGTGCTCCCGTGCAACCGCTCGCCCTCTGTTGGATACCACACACAAGTTGGCGCGGAAGTACAAAGCCGGGATGGCTTCTCCTGGCGCAAAGCCGTGACCAGGCAGGGCTTGCGCGGGGTCCTACGAGCCACTGTAGGCGAGGTATCAGATCCCGCTAACGCTGCGAACTTTGATAAGACACAATGTATGGAAGAGGCATTCGCAAACAGTACTTTTTCCTCACCGTCCTGCAACCTTCTTTTTCCCCATCATGTGGCAATACGTAAAGTTGAGAGCTGCCAGATGCTAAAAGCAGACTATTTGCACATGTTTGATTGGATCACGGGCTGGTGGAGCCTTGGGGGCGCGGAGACATTCCAAGGCAAGGGAGAGAGAGGGGGAAGAGGTTGAACCTAGCCTCCTCTGCCTCTGAGCCAGTTCGCAATGGCATGCAAGTCTCGGCTGGCAACGTGATGATGGATCACTTGCAGCAAGCAAGGACGACAGGCGAGAAATGACGGGACGAAGTGAGTATTTTACTTGTCAGCATTTGTGTAGCATTTCGCCTGCTCAGAAATGTGCCTATACAGCTCCCTTGCATTGGGTGGTTGCCCTCGGTTGCACTACAGATGGTGGGAACGTTAAGCAGGGAGACAGAGAGAGAGATGGGCTTCCCCTCTAGCTCCCCCGACAACCAATGCAGAAGGAAAGGAATTCAGAGAGGAAAAAAGAAAGGAAAAAGAGGGGAAAGATGGATAACTTTTGGGTTTACCACATTTCTTCTCTGGGGGCCGTGAATGAATATGAAGTAAAACGCCGCTGCAGCCAGCCCGATGCTGTTTCTAGACCCAACTTGCCGTACGGATTCAAGACCGCTTTCTCAATCTGCCGTTTCCGCACCTGGGGAACAATACCAGTGCGTGCCCAGGCCACTAAACTAACCTTGGACAATGGGGAAAGGCAAATCCGCTAACGGGGCTCCCGACGACCGCAAAGTCAACATGGAGTGTTGTTCGGTCGAGAAACAGAGAGAGAGAGAGAGAGAGAGAGACTTCCTCGGAGGAACAAAGTGGGACTCGACCGTCCCGGTTCTTTGGAACCATGCTACGTAGGTTTCCTGGTAGTGCGTCTCGATGACATGGGAAGCCAAACAATCAGAAGACGAAAGGCAATGGCAGAAATGACAGATCATCCACAACGGGCCCCCGAAAAAGAAAATCCCGAGATATGCATCTTGCCCGTGCGTGTCGCGCGTGCGTTGCAGGGCTAAGAATAAAAAGAAGCTGCTGGCTTGTGGTCCCCTCCCGCCCCGTCCCTCCCTACC
>JADBHU010000303.1:0-70174 GCA_017140155.1 Fusarium devonianum | reverse complement strand
CAGTGATGTCGCCATGGCGACTCCGGGACGTGCAACTCGGGACTGTGTACTGTGAGTTCTCGAACGGTTGAAATCTAGCTTTTGCCTTACCCGGCCCTAATAATAGCACTATTATTAATACTAGTAAACGCTCATCTAGACTTAGCCGAACGTTGAAAGTACACTAGAACTGTGCTTCTGTAATCGAAAGGGAAACGGGCGGTTGTCTCCACCCGTAAGGCTTGGTTTACACTGCCTTTTTGCACTGCACCCTCTTCCCCAAACTTACTTCTCGCTTTATTTAGTTGGACGCTGTTATTAATTACACTTCAATAATGCAGGGGCGAAATGTTCCCCAATGCCGTTGAAAGGTGACAGGCTAATGGGAAGTCGCATTCTTGGCCCCTCATGGTCTCCCCGAATGGCATCCCAACGTATAAGGCAGGGCGAGGGAGCAAATGAGAGGCGAAGACGTAAAGGGCGCAAATGAGAGGCGAAGACGTTAAGGGCGCGATCACAATGCCCATTGCACACCCTTCTGAGCTTCTCAAACTTCTGATTGGCCGAGCGAGTGCTGGTTGACGATGCGATGACTGGACCAAGAGTCGAGTTTCACAAGGGATGCCCATGTTCGATGCTCCAGCATATGATCACCCGGCATCTTTTTCTCTTTCTCTTTCGCTTCTTAAGCAGTTGAAAAGGAATCCAGTGAGCGGGTAGCAGACAAGGCATGAGTCTCGTTCGCTTGGTACATTTTCCTTATGCCCATCCTAGGTTCGTGGTTTCTCTTGTAGCCGGATGCTGCCGCTCATTGAAGGGCGGTGAAACAAAACATTGCAAACTTCCAGCTGCCTCTTACACAAGAAGGAAACCACCCGGAACCCCGGGATGAGCCTCTGAGAAATCAGTTTGTCACACGGACAGGTCGAGAAGCTGAGTATGGCAATGCGCGGCAAGAGCCAGAACAAGCGGGCAAGGAAGCAATCCCAGGCTTTGCCGCCTGAAAAGCTAGTACACGGCATGATGCAGCAAATGTTAGTTACTTGTTTTTTGCTTGTTCCAACTACTATTCCCTTGTTACAAACCTTTTACCCAAATGATCGATCTGAGCACTTCTTCTGTCACGGGTTTCGGTCCGTCTTGAATCGACCTTGTCCGACCAGATGCCTCACAAGCATGTCTTCCAAGCTTACTTTGGGCCGGGAAATGAACCTCTCTATCATAGGCTTGCAACAGCCTCGGTTGTCTCTCGTACTCAAATGGCAGATGGTATTCAGGCTTCAAAAGCAAAGAGGTCCAGCTCCTGAGCGGGGAACTAGTTGGCCTTGGTTGGTGGACCTTAAACTGTAAGACCAACCAACATAACCCATTTGACGACGTCCCGTTCCTTGTTTGAGATCCGAATCCGATTTGGGGGTCGACATGCATGGAAGGATCTTGAAACAAGCCCCGCCGGGGCTTTTCGAAGCTGGCGCTTAGAGGGTCCGGTTTTCAGCTGTTGGGCGCTTAGCGGAATGCACCCCAGAGACTCGCGAACTCTTGCAAGTCCCAGGAAAGTCAGACTTGTCTTCAGTTGATGAACAATCAATGAAACAAATCATCATTAAAAGGAATTGTCCAGTTTTTGTCGCCGATGTTGCCTGCTGTACGCCGTCTCTTCCGCTCCAAGCCGGACAAGGATCGTGATGCTTCCAAGGTCCACGTCCAGCCAAGCTCATCAGACCAGGCGGTAGCCCTCCGGCCGGGCAAATCTTTCTACTATTCGGGTATTCGACTACTACATGGGACTGAAAGTGACAGCATTGAGTGAGCATTCCGGGGATTGACGCCTGTAAGCGTTTCATCTAACGTTACACAGCATTGTCTTTATCCATGGCCTCTCTGGCGATTGCGAGAGAACATGGACAGCCAAAACTGCCGCAGAGCCATGGCCTAAGACCATGTTGCCTTTGGAAATATGGAATGCTCGTATACTCACCTTCGGTTACGATGCAACCGCTGTGGATTGGCAAGATGACTCGTCCCAGAACCGCGTGTTGGATCACGCAAACACTCTCTTGACGTCTCTCGCTTCCTACCGACAAGGCGACAATACGGTATGTGTCTTTCATCTGTCTATTCTGTAATCTCACTTACATTCATAGTCCGATCGGCCAATTATTTTCGTCTGCCATAGCCTCGGTGGGCTGGTCTGTCAGGATGTATACCTCCCGCTCCCCGAGTTCTACTTTCAAAGCTCACCATCAAACTCAGGCCCTGGTGACAGCGAAACAGCGCCCTGAGCCATATCTGCAGAAAATCGCAGACCTCACTCGTGGCATCATTTTTCTCGGAACACCACATCATGGATCGAGCCTCGCAAAATGGGGCGAGCTGGCGTCGCGTTCGGTTGGGATAATGAAGCAGACCAACACCGAGATCGTCCAACTGCTCAAACGAGACTCTGAGGTGCTTGCTCGAATTCAAGACAGTTTCCATACCATGATAAGGTCACGTAACAGAAGCGACGAAGATATGATGGAGATCACATGCTTCTACGAGGAGCTGCCCATGAAAAAGGTTGGAGTGGTTGTTCCGAAACACTCGGCCATCTTGCCCGGATACGTCTCGATCGGAATTCACAGCAATCATGCACAAATGACCAAGTTCGACAGCCCGAATGATCCCGGTTTTCGAGCGATCTGTGGAGAGCTCAAGCGTTGGATCAAGAGGATAGACCAGATTCGAACACAGCCTGTCTCGGTCGAGATGCAGGCAACACCACACTGTAAGTCATCCAGAGTGCTCACTGCTCATATAAACTAACACGCAAGCAGATCTCATTCCTTACACCAGCAACCCAGATTTTGTCGGTAGATCCGATGTTATTGAGATGTTGAAGGATCAGCTCGGCCACAATGAGCCCAAATCGCAGGGCAAGGCACACTGGAGAACATCACTCTGCGGCCTTGGCGGCGTCGGGTAAGTTTTGAAGGCAAGACTGTACGATTTTCATGCTGATTGTGGAGTAGAAAGACTCAGATTGCTTTGTCTTATGCGTACTGGATACAGGAAGCCCGTCCAGACGTTTCAATCTTCTGGGTCCATGCCAACAGCGGTGAACGTTTCTGTCAAGCATACAGCAACATCGCTAGAGAGTGTCGTATCCCGGGCCACGATGACACAGAAGGAGACGTACTACCAGCAGTGAAAGCCTGGCTCGAGAGCAAAGATAGTGGGCAATGGCTGATGATCATTGATAATGCCGACGACATGCAGTTATTCTTCCCCGACGAGTCGTCGGGGAATTCATCAAGTCCCATCGGCGAGGCGTACGGCCAATATATACCTGATTGTTCCCACGGGACCGTTCTGATAACGACAAGAAATATGCAGGTGGGCTCGCGGCTCACGAAGGGCAAGCGACCAGTTGAAGTATCCCGAATGGACGAAAGCGAGTCAGCGCAGTTACTGCGCCAAAGCATCCAAGACTCGGACGAATCAGCTGAAGAGCTATTACGGCTTTCATCTCGCCTCGAGTTCCTACCTCTGGCCCTCGTACAAGCAGCCGCCTTCATCCAAGAGAACACGATCACGGTCAGCGAGTACCTGGAACTTCTGGAACAGGGCGAAGAGGACTTGCTCAGTTTACTGAGCCAGGAGTTTGAAACCGTCGGTAGAGACTCCGACACTCCGCGTGCTGTTGTGGAAACCTGGATCCTATCTTTTCAGCAGATCAATCGGCAAAACGCGTTCGCAGGCGAGCTCCTCTCCCTCATGAGCCTGTTTGACCGACAAGCGATCCCTATGGAGTTTCTGGAGTTTTACGGCGAAGAAAAGAAAGTCGACGAGCCGAGAGGCAAGATGCAACTCATTAAGTCCCTGGGCGTTCTCAAGGCATTCTGCTTCGTCAGAGCTGGGAAAGGGGGTGATCACAATATGCATCGCCTCGTGCAGTTGGTGACTCGCACATGGTTGATTAGGAACGGCACCATGCACGAGTTCGCAAGATGGGCTCTCTTGGCTGTGTCTGATTACTATCCCTATGGATCGTTTGAGGATCTTCAAACATGCACTGCATACCTTGCACATGTCGATTCTGTGTTGGAGCTGGAAGGCAATGATTCTGAGGAGGACAGACTTGAGATAGCTTCCCTTCTTCACAGAGTTGGGGCCTTCTTCCGCTTCCAGGGTCGGCTACCCGAGGCAGAGAGAATGCAGACGGAAGCGACTAATGTACGAGAGGAGCTATTAGGGAAAACGCACCCCGAGACTTTAACAGTCCTGTCTGATCTTGCATTCACCTTTTGGGACCAAGGTCGGCTAAGAGAAGCTGAAGAGCTGGAAATACGCGTGTTAAATGCCTGGAAAGAGGCGCGCGGCGACGAGGACCCCAAAACACTTGATGCAATGAGTGCCTTGGCCGCCACGGTTAGCCATCAAGGTCGGCTAGAAGAAGCAGAAGAGTTGGGGTCACAAGTACTCGAGACGAGGAAACGTGTGCTTGGAGAAGAGCATCCTGATACACTCATCAGCATGAATAATTTGGCGGGAACATTCCTGGAACAAGGCCGATATGAGGAGGCAATCGGCTTGGAAAGACGCGTACTGGAGGTCATGAAGAAAACGCCCGGAGCAGAGCATCCCAGCACCCTAACTAGCATGGGTGTTCTTGCACGGTCGCTTTACTACCAAGGAACCCTGGGCGAGGCAGAAGAGCTGCAGGTGTACGTCAAGGAAACAAGAATGCGGGTGCTCGGTGAAGAACATCCACTCACAATCATGAGCATGCGCCACCTCGCCGATACTTGGAAGTATATGGGCGAACTCTGCGACCCTGACATTCCCATCAGGATCGATGTACTTGGGGATGCTGTTGCATTGTATAAAGAATGCCTTCGCTTTCGGCGGACGACACTTGGGCCGGAGCATCCAGATACACAAGATTCGGAGGTTAGTTTGAAAGAGTGTCAGGAGTTGTTTGATCTGGCGGTGGCGGAGCTTAATATGGAGTCGGCCAAGACAAATAGCAAAATCGACTGTGAGGCCTTGGTATGACGGGCGGGTGAACGTCGATATTGATAATCTCATTTATTGTTTCCCACTGGCTCCGTTAACCGTTGCGTGGCTGACGCTCTTGACCCGGGGACGGAGAGAATCAAAGGACCATGTAACATACGGGACAGGGAAAGTTTGCTGATGGGTGCCTCTCTCTCTCCTATGTAGATAGAGCGAGGTGGCTCGCATAAGTGATAAGTCTAGTAATACTGTCTTCTCAGTTGTCCTTTATGCTTCGGTCTTGCGTGTCGTAGATCCAGTCAACGAGCTTTCATATTTTAGCCACGAGTGCCGATGCAGGAACTGTTTGTGGGCGAGCCTGTCTGCTTTCTGCATTATCTGCGACCAGTACATATGAGAGACCTCTGTACTAAAAAATAATTGTGAATGATGAAAAGGGCTGATGCACGATTCGAGCTTGTTCCTGCCTGTTTGTGCAGGGTAGGTAGCTTTTCTAGGGGGTTTCCATAGTTTGTTCGCAATGTGAAGGCAGGCGCCGCAAGCTAACTAATAAGATCTGTAGCTTTGGTAAGCTCCAGGCACCTGAAATATCAAGAGCCAAAGTAGCAGCAGCAGTGGTTAAAGTTAATCCAAAAAAGGTAAAATGATAATTCGAGACACGTTTACTACTCAGGTACAGACGGCAATGAGGGCCGAATGTGACTGTCCCCTTCAAGCTCGCCAATAGTAAATCAGGGGTTATTGATCTACTTTTAGTCTTTCTTTTTTACTTCAACGGCAAAGCCCATCAGAATCCCCGAAAGGTTGTGTCGTGTCCCAAGCCCAGGTCCTCGCAATTGCCCTGCCACTCGTTCGACAAACAGGGCGGCCCCTCTCGGCGCCCGCCTCATGTCTCCCCACAAGGGTCATCCTCCGACCACCCTCAAAAATCCGTGTCATTCTATTCATCTGACCAGTTTCCAACTCATTCCGGCTTCTCTCTGACTCAACACAACAGGCAGCCCCAGAATTCTCGTGGTCCGGTTCAGCCAGCACTTTGCCAGCGCCAAGACAAACCCCACGGGCACTCGATCCAGTTGAGGACAACGCTATCGACGCCCTGATTCTAGCGCAACGACCGAGCCGAAGCCCGCTGGATTTAGCGGCGCAACCCGCCCTAGGACGTTCCCGACCCCAAGAGAGACACAACCATCACCAACGGGGGGCAATTCCGGGCCGCCATCACTCCACTGGCTCTCGCTGTCCCAAGCTCGTGCTTTGTCATTGCCCATAGCGCCCTGCCTTGTTCTGTGCCGTCCTGTTTCCTCGGTACGTACATAGCTCGGAGTCTGCGGGAGGTGGGACAAGACCGAGCCCCGGAGCTTTGCTTGGTAATACCGACGTGGGTAATACTACAGCACCCCCTACCAAGCTGCCCAGGATCCCTGGGGGCAAGGCCTACAGCAGCTGTGTCTAATAAGCCACGAGGTGTGAAGTGGGCAAGGTGAGAGGCGAGGAGCTAACGTTAAGTTTCCAGGTGGTACAGTGATGCCTCAGGCGGAAACCTGTTCCGACGCCGCCCCCATTCCCCTTGCCATGGCCCATTCCCAATCCCATTCCCAGTCCAAGCCCCATAGCCAGACCCAGTCTCAAGGCCAGCGTCATTCTCAAACTCCAACGCCTACTTCCTCCCTTTCCCTCGACAGCGGAAATACTCAAATTCCCGCTGCTGATTCTCCTCCTCCAGCGGTTCCATCCCGCCATCAGCCTGCGTTTAGCGATAATCGTCGATCATCTTCAATCTCTCCGCAATCTCGCCAGTCTCCGATTAGTTCTCCCTCGCCTTCATCGCCCGCGCCCTCGCCGCGCAACAACTCCCCGCTCCCCTCGCATCGAGCTCGTATCCGGCTTCAACGTCATCGCAGCAAATCCTCTCGCCATCCGCGCTGCTTCCTTCGTCGAATATGGACACGACTTTCTAGTCGATCTAAACCTGCCTCGAAATCTGTCGTCTCAAACGTCTCCAACGACTCCAATCCCGTCGTTGCCATGCCCCCCTCAAAAACCTCCAATGGCTCCGGCGGCCAAGTCAGCCATCGCCTACGCAACTTCTTCCGCATGAACACTGGAGGTAGCACCGGCAGTGGTTCAAGCGATAAAGAAAAAGAGAAGACTCCCATCGCTACCTCGCCCGATGCTGGAACTGGCAACAAGTCTCGCCACACCAAGTTCTTTAGTAATACAGTCGGCCGCCTACGCGCACACACGGTTGCTAGCGAAGGGAACCAGCTCGACGAGGCGATGAGCCCTACCGCCCATGCGAACCCTTACTTTGCCCATCAAGGCCAGCCTGGACTCCGCCATCACAATGCCGACTCTGTTCCTCCAAGCCCCCCTGACACGCCGACCCTCAAGATCCAGGGCCCTGACGGCGCCAATGCAGATCAGGCTACCATCGAGACGAAGGAAGAGCTGGCCCGAAGGCTTAGGAGAGTCGCCAGCGCTCCTAATGCCCAAGGCCTCTTCTCAAAGAGCGAGTCCGAGAGTGAGCGTCCCGCAACCGCTGAGCTCGGCAAAGACCCTCTCCTTTCTAGCTCAGGCTCTCTGAGTCTTATGGAATCAGTAAAGACCCAACAGGCTGAAGCCAAAGCCAAGGCTGATGATGACGACCTTCTCGCTGCTCTTCCTGCTCCTCACACTGGCATGGCGTTCCGACGGACATATAGCTCCAACTCTATCAAGGTCCGCAACGTCGAAGTTAGCCCGGCTAGCTTCGACAAGATCAAGCTCATTGGAAAGGGAGATGTCGGCAAGGTATACCTTGTGAGAGAAAAGAAGAGTAGCAGGCTTTATGCCATGAAGAGTACGTTTTACTTTCCTGTTCCTCCGGGCTTGAACCACGCTAACCAGTCACAGTCCTGAGTAAGAAGGAAATGATCAAGCGCAATAAGATCAAGCGAGCTCTCGCGGAGCAGGAAATTCTAGCGACAAGCAACCACCCGTTCATCGTCACACTATATCACTCCTTCCAATCAGAAGATTATCTCTACCTGTGTATGGAGTATTGCAGCGGCGGCGAGTTCTTCCGCGCTCTTCAGACACGCCCTGGAAAATGCATCCCTGAAGAGGATGCCCGCTTCTACGCCGCCGAGGTGACGGCAGCCTTGGAGTACCTGCATCTCATGGGATTCATCTATCGGGATCTGAAGCCAGAGAGTAAGTCGCCTTGATCATTACCGACAAACGCGATCTAATTTATCTCCACAGACATTCTACTCCACCAATCGGGTCACATCATGCTTTCGGACTTTGACTTGTCCAAGCAGTCTGACCCCGGCGGCAAGCCGACTATGATTGTCGGAAAGAACGGTGCCCGAACTGACGCTTTGCCGACCATTGACACGCGATCATGTATTGCCAACTTCCGAACGAACTCGTTTGTCGGCACCGAAGAGTACATCGCACCCGAGGTCATCAAGGGTAGTGGCCACACAAGCGCCGTCGACTGGTGGACTCTGGGCATTCTCATCTACGAGATGCTTTACGGCACCACACCGTTCAAGGGCAAGAATCGTAATGCCACCTTTGCCAATATCTTGCGCGAGGATATTCCCTTCCCGGATCATACGGGGGCGCCTCAAATCTCCAAGTAGGTTTCTCTAGCGATTGCGCTCTGGGATTGATAGCTAACCAACCGCAGCCTGTGTAAATCCTTAATACGAAAACTGCTCATCAAGGACGAGAATCGACGACTGGGCGCTCGTGCTGGCGCTTCAGATATCAAGGCGCATCCTTTCTTCCGAACCACCCAGTGGGCGCTGATCCGTCACATGAAGCCGCCAATTGTCCCTCACGCCGGCCGGGCAGTCGATACCGTCAACTTCCGGAACGTGAAAGAGAGCCAGAGTGTAGACTTGTCCGGCTCTAGGATGATGAATCTCAAGGGTGTGCCGTTGGACAGTGGACTGTCCACACCTGGTGGGGAGATTCCTGATCCTTTCCTCGAGTTTAACAGTGTCACCCTGCATCATGACGGCGACGACGATCCGCACCATCATTCGCACCAGCGCTGAGCATACTGCCAGACGATACTTGTTTTGACGAGGTTTAGGAAGGGTTTATCGCGAGTTCAGCTTAAGTCAACTGGTTGACTGGCTATTTCGCCATCGCATGTATACGCATGGGGCCATGAATTGAAATTTCTCGTACGGGGCGTCTGTTCTGCATTTCGAGCATCGTTCGACACCTTGTCACTCCTTTATACGAAATTTTTGAGCGAGCAGAAGAGGAACCAGAGCAGAAGAAGAACCAGCGCCGATGAAGATACAGAAGAGGCAAGCGGCGGAGGCTTGAATCAACGGAGCGCTTGACTCGGCTCAATTGAAAGTGATAGGAGAAGCTTCAGAGAGGGAATTGAAGAGCAAATGTGGCTGCTTGCTATGAAAAAGGCGTCGTCTGGTCTGGCGTTTCGGGAAGAGCGGGAAAGAAAGCAATGATATGTAGAGTCTTGACCGTTGAACGAAGACGAAGAGCAAGTGCACGAAACGCGTCAATTAGACCAATCCGGATCTTTTGTTTTCAACGCAGTGATAACTTAGGCACGACCTGATTAATATTGTGGCAGTCGTGTGAAGGCATGTAGAAGTCGCGTGGTAAAAGTCCTTCTGGCCCTAGGGTCATCTGCACGACGAGACTGAGCACATGACCGTTGCCAGGCACTGTCGGGCGCGTCGCTAGCAGAGGCGCAGGGGGACATCTGCCTAGCTGAGACCTTTCAGAAGTCCCAAGTCTTAATTTATAGAGCATCTGCCTTTGCAGTGTGGAGACGAGACGCCTTGGTAGCTCTTCGCATGATAGTAGGTTGTGCTCATGGGGTCTCAGCGAGGTGTCAGCGCAAAAGTTCTGGGGAAGGTCAAAATAGATGAAAATGCTCTTGATCCCGCATCGCAGCAGTATCGCTTCTAGTCTTCTTCATTTGTATTATGCCACTACTGGAATATTCGCAAACGGTTATTGAAAGTACTTTTTGAGTCTACCATGTCACGGCACCGTCCGGCCTCAGAGCCCCGACTCCGTTCCCGGCGCCGGTCTTCGGAGCGGGGCATTCCCGGCGCCGATAAAATACAGCAGCTTTCGCGGCCATATCTACTCGAATGGAGCGCACAGGGATGTCGCCAGAAGGGCATACTCGACGCTGAAGATTTAAGGGAGCAGATGGCGGGGTTGGAGCAGTCGGGATGGCGAAGGATGGCTGTCGTGAGAGGCGAGTGCGATATGGGGGTTGTGTTGGGAATGGAGGTCGAGAAGGGGAGGAGGAGAGGATGGGCATGGGAGTTTCCTGAGGCCGAGAGAAAACGACGATCAAAAGACGAAGACAAAGAGGGACAGGGTAACGGAGACGACGAGGACGATTCAGAGAATAAAGAAGACGACGAGGGTATCCGGATCTGCCGCGCAACGCTCATAATCAAGAACCGACTCCCTATTCTTCTTCTTGACGGACTTCCACTGCGAATACTCCCACGGTCTTCCCGCTCTTACCATGCTCGACCGCCGAGTACCATTCGCCCCGAAGGCTTCTCCCCGGGAAAACGATCCCCACAGCGATCTGATCTCGAAAACGCTCTATGGCAATCACTCATTGACACTCGCCCCATCGAGGACGTCTTGGCGGAACTCGTCTACGAGGCCTGGCTGAACACCCTTGACTCGCTACCACCTCTGGCCGACGACTCCATCGACGTCCAGTGGACGATCGCCAGAGCCCTCGAGACCAATGCCGACACGACGCGCTACATGGAACGCCGCGGCGAATTCAGCACCGTGACGTCTGCAGATTGGACGTATCTCTCTGAACGGCTTCAGCGTCGCATGCAGCTCTCTGTCTCAGTTTCTTTGAGTATACAGGCACAACAGGCGCAGGATGAGCCCAAGGACAAGAACGAGAAGAGCCTCGACCGCGTTGCGTACTTGGGTGGTGTTCTACTCCCCCTAACTGTCGTTTCGGGCATCCTATCTATTAATGGAACCTACGGCCCGGAAGGCTCTAGATTCTGGATTTTCTGGCTCGCATCCGCCTTGTCTTCCATCTTTGCTGTCCTGGTAATTTACGCAGACCGTGTTCGAACACTCGACGTCTGGATGGAGGTTGCAGCAGGCGAAGTCCTCGAAGGCATAGCCTTGGACAACTTGAACCCCTACAGCAGCAGCAAGAAGAGCCGTTACCAAGCCAGCAGCTACACCAGCAGTAGCCGCCAATCGCGCCGAAAACAGTACCGCTCGAGTTGCGGAGATCCAGAGCGCGGAGAAGCAAGGCTGACGACGGCTTCGGATGGGGGTGTGTATGTGGTGCAGTCTCGCGGAGATGGGACTAGAGGGAGAACTTGGCGAAGGAAGCAGCTGGGCTGGGTTGGTGCCGTTAAGAAGATGAGTGGATGGTATCGCTGGAGAGGGAGCCCGGGGTTGGAATTCCGGATGCCGGGTTGGGAGGAGACGATGAAGGGGTTGGTGCGAAAATGAGACGACAACTAGAGCAAGTCAGCTTGATGGAAGAGGGCTTGTATTGTTATATAGATAAGATAGATTATACCCTTCCTTTTGGTCATTATTTAAGATATCGACTTTTTCCATTGGTACAACCAGCCAGCCCCAGTAAATCACTTAACCAGCCCGTACATGAAATCAAGCAGGCGATGCATACCCCGGCAATCAAAATAAAGCTTACACGCGGTCGACGCTGGAGCGACGACCCCCGAGACCAATCTTATCCTTGCCGTCCATCCAAGGTCGCAAGCACTCGGGCACAGCAACCGTCTTGGCCTCCTCGTCCCATCCGTTCTCCAGAATAGCGGCCAGCACGCGCGGCACAGCAAGCGCTGTGCCGTTGGCGGTCCAGGGGAAGGCAAGTTTTCCGTCAACGCGGGTTCGCGTGCCGAGACGACGGCTCTGGTAGTCGGTGCACATGCTAGCCGACGTCACCTCGCCCCAGTTGTCGCGGCGGCTGGGGAAGAAGGCTTCCATATCGATCTTGCGGACGGCCGAGGCGCCGAGGTCGTGGGCCGGCATCGACAGGACGCGGCAGTGCAGGCCAAGCGAGGAAAGGATCTCTGTCTGCATGTCGAGCATCTCGTCGAACAGATCCTGGGCGGCATCCTCGTCTGCGGCCGTCCATGCAAACATCTCAACCTTGGTGAACTCGTGCACGCGGTACAGGCCCTTTGTGTCGGCCCCGCGAGCCCCGGCCTCCGCGCGGTAGCATCGGGAGACGGCGACGCGCTTCATGGGCAGGTCCTCCGGGTCAATCGTCATGTTGGCCTTCATTCCGGCGAGTGCAATCTCGGACGTGCCGGTGAGGCACATCTCTGGGACACCGCGCTCGACGTCTTCGGCCGACTGCGCGATGGTGTAGACCTGTTGCTCGCCGCTCTGGTCGCGAGGCTGGAATCCGCAGGCGGCACCGATGTGGCTGTAGACCATGCTAGGTGGAGATACTTGCGTCCAACCGTGGCGAGTTGCGACGGCGAGAGCGTACTGCACGAGGGCCTGCTCGAGTTGAGCAGCCTCGCCCAGGAGGTAATACCAGCCCCATCCGGAGGCTGTGGCCGCGCCAGCAAAGTCGAATATGCCAAGCTCGGTGCCAATGTGAGCGTGAGAGCGCCAAATCTTGTCCTCCGGGGCGTCCTTGAAAGTCGGTGGCTCATTGATGTAGCTCATCACCTCGGGCTGGTCACCTTTGGGCGTGTCCTCATGAGTGAGATTAGGAAGCTCAAGCGCAAGCTCCTCGATCTGGGCGGCCGCTAGTGACTCGCCCTTTTCAATCGCCGAAAGGTCCTGCTTGAGTTGCCGTGCCTCAGCTTGGATCTGCTCCCGGGTCAACTCCCGTACTTCCTTGAGGTCCGCGTCGTCGCTGCTGGTAGCCGGATTCGAGAGTTGGCGCCGTAGCAAGTTGGAGCGCTCACGCAGAGCGCGGCCTTGCCGCTGCAGGTCCTGCCATTTGGCATGCAATTCAAGAATCTGAGCTGGGTTCTGCGCTAGCCGGCGATAGTTGCGCTCCACGCAAGTCTGCTGATAAAGATCCGCGTTCTGTCGGATGTGCTTAACGTCGACGATGGGCTTTGGCGCTGAGGGCGGTCGCTTGGCGTCAGCGAAGCCGCGAGCCAGATTTAGTTGGGCCTTTGCCCTCGCTTGTAGGTTGCGACCCCGCAGGCGTGTCAATGTCCTGTTCATGGTGGTTGGTGATTTATGAGTGAGCTTCTCATTGCTCGCGCGATTGTGAGAGCTTGACGTCGTTGCAGCCGAAGCTTTCGCGTGGTGACATGGATCTTGAGATTGGCTTATGCAATTATCCGAGCTCCACCCGCTCCTCCCTATTCAAGCCGCTGACACTGGGAAGCAAGCATCGTGAGTTTGATCGTTGATTCTTTCAGAAAAGCTTTCAGGTATTGAAAATCAGCCTCGATTGCTGATGGGTATATGTATTATGTCGTTTCAAATCAGTTCATCTTTTTCGTACCACCCCGGCCTCTAGATTCAACACTCTCAGCATCTCCAACTTCCATCAAATATCATTGCTCACTATGCTTTATTTCTGTTACAGCATTACTGGCTCATGGGCTGAACAGCTTCTATACCATAGCAGGCGAGCCCCTTCATAGATAACCCCATGCCCCTAGAGTCCAGCTGCCGTGGTGTCCTCCGCCTCCCCGGGCGTAACCCCCAGCTGTCATGCTTTGTCGCTGTTGCGCCTTGAGATCCAAATCACTTGGGCGAGAAGCCCCGTTTGCACCGTGCTGAAGCCATACTTCTCGATCAATTACCACCATCGCAGGTACTTTGAGCTGGCAGAGCAAGCTTCCCCCAGTCCATGACCCGAGAGAGTGAAGCACGCGAAACTGTCCTTTGATTTGCGGCGTCGTCTCTCGCTGTCGGACGACCTTTGCTTCGATGGGATCGTACTCTGGCTTAGTGTCTGCAGCACTCCTGGTGGCCCTGTCTTGATCTTCCCCAGATTGTGATGGCGATGACGACCCTTCGCTTGGTGATGAGCTGTCTGACTGCCGATGCAACCTGGCAGTATTCCGATGCTGATCCACAACTTTGCCAAACACAGGCTCCCACCCTCTCTTGTCCACAATCCCTGATAAATCATCGATGATTCGTTGTTTGATACCCAAGATATTGGAGCAACCACCTGTGAATATTATGCGAGACATGCAGATGGCCCTTACGTCCATTGGAAGTCGCAGCAGATGATGGTAGATCAACAGGTGTAAGGGGAGATCATCGTCATCGAATTTTTCGCGAGTTGCTGAAGGGTCAAAGAAGGCGTCATCGCAGACATCTGCTAGTCTTTCGAAGGGAATCTCGATCGTCGACGGCCGAGATCCTGTGTTGATGGGTATATGGGCGACGCCTGTTGGGATACCAGCCTGTGCGGATTCGGCTTCGAGTTCCTCCTGCTCATCCACCGTCTCCAATTGTGCTGATTGTCTTTGTGGCGACCTGAGCTCAGACGACTTGCACCACATCAAGCGACAAACAATCTCCTCGCATTCTTCGAAGCTGATCACTCTTTGCTGCTCGTCGCCTTCTTCTCCGGGAATCAAAGGCTTGATTGTTTCGTAGAATTTGTCGAGAAGCGCTTTACCTCCATGAATAGTGCGTGTGCTTTTGACCTCTCGATATTCGTAGATGCTGGTGACAACTGTTTCGGCCCATCCCATATCAATTACCAGTGCAGACCGCACACCTGCGGCGACTGCAGACATCGCCGAGGTCGACATTAGAGAAATAGTAGGAGATTGGAAATGGTTGAACAGGGTGTCTAGCACGGCTGTCAACAAAGGTATTGGCACTTCAGAGTCCAAGACCAGGCCTATCCTTCGAGGGCGGGAGTCAATAAGTAGACATCTGTTGGCGTAAGTAAGCAAGTCTACGTTGAGCATTGGCAGTGAATTACCTTGTAAATGCATCCTGTATAGCGCGCTCTAGTCTGTCCTGGCACAGTCCAAGGTCAATCTCGCGCAAGTCATAACGCCAAAACTCATGCTCCTGTGACCATCTTAGCCCAGTTGACGGCCGTGGCAGTTCCCAGCTCCTAAAATCGCCTGCGCGGCGTTGATCCTCGGGGTTGCATCTTAAAACCGCCTTGGGAGAGGAGTCGCCAGCAAATCCGACCCTGATGTGCCGTGAGCCGAGCTCAATCACGATGACATCGTCGTCGGCGCGGATAGTTGAGGGTGAGCCATAGGTAGAAGTGGTAGAGCGGCTTGGGGTGTGTGGAGTTGATGGACCGGACCCCTGGGGCCCTCCACGAATGCTGGCGACGCTGCGGTGCGCAAGCGTTGGCCCTGCGCCTGAGGCCATGACTGCGAAGATATTTCCCTGCTTGTCTTCCTCTCTGAGCTTCCCAGGCCGTTTCAATAGTGTTGACGTCGAATTTGAGGCTCCTGTTTGGGTGCAGCTTCGTGCATATCGCTGGTTGGCGGATCCATCTTCTGAGGTCGGCATTTGAAACGCCGATCCCCCGATAAGAAAACAGACGGCGCCAGTAACCGCAGCGACGTGGGGCCAAACCGTGAACTTGGACCTACATCATCGAATACAACCGCCGTGGAGCAGATTGCCGTGGAGGCTTTCTGCTATCTAAATGGGCATCAAGGGGTAGTCATGCCATGCAATTAACTCATAGAGTCTTGCTAACTCTTCCAGGATTTACCAAGAAATTGGGGAGGGCAAGCGAGTCGCTCTCACGAAGCTTGCCGCCGACTCGCTAGAGAAACAGAACCGGCCTCTACGGATCGCTATTGACATTGCCATCTGGCAATTTCAGAACCAGGCTGCCCAGGGTGAGTAATTGTTACGTTTTCCATTCGGTTCAATCCTCTAACAATCTTGCAGGAGGCACCAATCCAGCGATCCGAACCCTCTTCTATCGCCTAGTCCGTCTCTTAGCCACGCCTATCGAACCAATCTTTGTTTTTGACGGACCCTACAAACCCAAGATTAAACGAAACAAGCGATCCGGCCGAGGCGACTCCCTTTCAAATGCACAAGCGAAACGACTCATCCAACTCTTTGGTTTCGCCATCCACGATGCGCCGGGAGAAGCGGAAGCAGAGTGCGCGCTGTTGCAGAAGCACGGCATAGTCGATGCTGTTCTGAGCGAGGACGTTGACACTCTAATGTTCGGATGCACAAAGATGCTGCGACAATGGTCACCACAATCGAAGCGCCAGACGACACCGACCCATATTTCACTTCTCGACACGGCAGATATGCAACTGGTTGACCAGGGTCTTGATCGAGAGGGTATGGTTCTTGTTGCTTTGATGAGCGGAGGCGACTACGATCCTAACGGAATCGTTGGGTGCGGCATCAAAGTGGCTGTTGAGGCTGCCAAAGCCGGCTTGGGCAAAACCCTCTGTCAGTTGAAAGCCTCGGACGAGGAAGGCATCCGCGCCTGGAGGGAGTCCTTGATACACGAGCTTCGCACCAACGAAAGCGGATTCTTCAAGAGAAAAAGCAAAGCTTTGGTGATTCCTGAGAGCTTCCCCGATCCCAAGATTCTACGATATTATACGCACCCTGTCGTTTCGCCGGAATCTAGCCTCGACGAGATACGCGAAAAGGTTCACAGACGGCGAGAAATGTATCTCGAAGATTTGAGGGAGTTTACGCGAGAAGTCTTTGGTTGGGACTTCCGAATAGGCGCAATCAAGTTTATCCGCGTTCTCTCTCATGCGGTGCTCGTCAACAGACTGCAGCAGCAGGGACATGACCATGCTGGCGAAGTCAAAGGAATTACGGGATTTAGGACTCATGTAACGACCGACAATGTTCCTGAAGTGCGGATGCAGCACATTCCCCTAGACATCATACCACTTGATCTGTCTCAGGAGGTTGATGAGAGGATTGCGCACGATCGAAACGGGCTGGCCTTGAATAGCGACGATGAGGTTGAGGAGGCTGAAAATATTGAAGAAGAAGGCGGTTCCAAGTCGACAAAGTCTAAGCCATTTGATCCTTCGGAACGCCTAGGACTTTGGACGCTGGAGGTGTTGGCCAGAAGAAGCGTGCCTGACATCGTTGCAGAAGCCAAGCTTGCACAGCAAGTCCGAGAAAGGGCCGGCCAACAGAAGAAACCAAAGCCTGCAGTGAGGTCGAAGACTGGAACGAAGAAAGGGATGCCTGTTGGTGCACTGGACAAATACGTGCGAGCGACAAAAGCCCAGGATGACTCCCTGAAGGCGACCAAGCAGGATATGGACCCGAGCAAACCCAAGTTATCCTCACCAACTCGGACGACACCTCGCCGTCTTCGGATACCCTCCCCACTGGAGCCAAGTAAGCAATCCACGTCTACGACCTCGGGTAGCCCCGTCAGGCAGACGAGCCCTTGGACGCTTGTCAGCTCACAAGTGACGCCTAGGACGCGAACCCTCCCGGATGGACAACAAGCGATTGTCATCACATCTAGCCCGCCCTGTTCAGCAGATTCACCTCCCCCACTACCGTCTCCACGACCACGGACTCGCATCGTTGGTCCTGAGGAGCTCCCTGACACGGTGCGCTCAATTCTTGCCTCGGATGACTCTCCGAAAAGGGTGAACAAGACGATACGGAACCCGAGATATGCGAAACCACCAGTCGCGTCGCAGGCGTCGCAGCCTTCGAAACTAAAACAAACCTCAATGGATATGTTTGCGAGACGGCCAGGAATACCCAGCACAAAGCAATCTTTCCTTCCAAAGGCCGCACCTACTCGCTCAAGTAAAGAAACGAACTCATCGCAACCAGCTGTCTTAGACGACTTCGACAGCGACTCGTCGTCCGACCTCGTTCCCCTCTCATCATTCATACCTGGCTCCCCGACATCGCCCAACAAGCGCCACCAGCGCTCCCTCCCCACAAATCGAAGCACCAGCCCCAGTCCTGCTCCCGCGCGGAAGAAGAAGTTGCTCATCCCGCGGGCCAGCGCTGTAGGCTTCTTCAAGGAGGTCGAGGTAGAGGCTGACGAGCGCGACGACCGCCTGGCTAGGGAGACGGCTGCGTTGGAGCGTAGGGGTATCAAAGCGGGCGTGGTGCGTGTTAGCGACATAGGGTTTATAGACTTGACACAGGACGATTAAACCGTGGGACTGGAGTACTCAATATCATCGGCGGTGTAAGATTTAGGCGTTAGGAAAGACATCATGATATCAGCATTTTCAATAGCTATTCTTCCGGGCATGGAGGATATAACGAGCACAATTGAGCCATTCCTACTTATGTCTGTAAAATATACAAAGTCATGTCTTCCATGTTGGAGAGTAATATACAAAATGCAAAGCCTAACAAAGGGGGATACAAGCCCATTTACTCCTGGTGAAATGCTAAATCCAATGCCTTCTTTTGGTTCTTCGTCAGAATTGACATCTCACGTCCCTCCCATATCCAAATCAGGGTCAACTTCTGTCCCTAGATCTCGCTCCTCCAAAAAGTGCCTCCCCACGAGCTCATCAGGCAGATATGTCTGCCGCACAATACCGTCTCGATAGTTTGGGGGATATTTGTATTCGGCGCCGTATCCAAGATCGCGCATGAGCCGCGTGGGCGCATTACGAAGGTGCAACGGCACAGGCAACCCTGCGACGCCTGGCTCTCGTAGGGCAGCGTAGGCGTTATTCAGGGCGCGGTAAGCACGTGTGCTCTTGGGCGCATTGCACAGCGCGACGGCGCAGTGGGCGAGGGGGATGCGCGCCTCGGGCATGCCGATTTGCTGAGTAGCTGTGTACGTGGCCGTTGCGAGCGTGAGGAGGGTGTTGTCCGCAAGACCAACATCCTCGGAAGCTATGACGACCATGCGACGGGCGATGAAGAGCGGGTCTTCGCCAGATTGGAGCATTCGAGCAAGATAGTAGAGTGCTGCATCTGCGTCATTGCCGCGGACGGATTTGTGGAAGGCGGATATGGTGTCGTAATGCTGGTCGCCTGCGCGGTCGTAGACGAGGGTTTTTGTGAGGGCTGTTTTAATGTCTTCTTGTGTGATGCCCTCACGCGTTGTAAGGGAGAGGGCGAGTTCGAGCAGGTTGAGGGCGGTACGGGCATCGCCGTCTGCGAAACGGGCGAGGTAAGAGATCATGGCTTCGTCGAGGAGGGGTGTAGATGGGTAGACGGCTTCTTCTTCGCGAATCGCACGCTGGAGAATACGAACAACATCCTCGGTTGCGAGAGACTGAAGAGTAAAGGTGCGACATCGGGAGAGCAGAGCACTTGCGACCTTGAAGGACGGATTTTCTGTCGTTGCGCCGATAAGGGTCACTGTACCGGCCTCGACGGGCTTCAGAAAGACGTCCTGCTGGGCCTTGTTGAAGCGGTGGATCTCGTCGCAGAAGATGATCGTCTTACGACCAGTCAGGGCGAGGTCATTGGCTGCCTCCTGGAAGAGCTTCTTGCATTCGCCGACTCCTGTGCTCGTGGCATTGAGTTCGATGAATCTGCTGCCCACGATATGGGCGATACATCGTGCTATCGTCGTCTTGCCCGTGCCTGAAGCGCCCCAAAGGATCATGGACGGAACCTGTTTCGACTCGATGAGGGAACGGAGCACGCCGTTTGGTCCAACGAGGTCCTGGCCGCATACCTCGTCGAGAGTCCGCGGCCTCATCCGCTCTGCTAAAGGCGCTGCCCTTTGTGTCTTTGTCTTTTTCACCACCCGGCCATCTTGTTGCGTCCTCTCATCCCAGCCCGCTGTTCCGGTCTCGGCCTCTCCGTTCGTTGCGCCGTCTGCTTCTTTTGCGCCTCCGAGTGCAGCTCCTGGCCCCTCTTCAAAAGTCCTCTTTTTCCCTGTCACCTGCTGCAAAGCCCCGTTCACTGGCGTTGAGACTCTATTCTCAGAAGCGGCCTGTCGTTTTGGAGCAGGTGTGGAAAAGAAGTTTGAGGCGTTGCGCTTCTGGGAGCCAGTAGCTGGTTGGGGAGTCTGCGACTGAGGCGGCGTAGGCCCCTTCTCCCGGTCCTTGTCCTTGTCCTTGTCGAAAATGAAGCTCTCGCATCCTGAATCGATGTGGCTGTTGATCTCGGCCGACTTGACGGGCTTGTTGCAGATGGGGCAATCGACCGCCATGGTCGGAGCTGGGACGGGCAGCGATCGGGATGCTTGGCCAATCGCCGGATGACGAAAGGCGAGAGTGTAGAGGTTGCGCGACTTGGGGACCGCCGTTTTGTCGTGGGTACTGGCACAGGAATGTCGTGTCTCGTGTCTTTTGGAAGATCGTGGAATCGAAGCTCTGAAAGCTGTACAAAGTGGGACGCGCTCTTTGGGAATTTTAGCTGCAGCTGCAAATGTCAGGAACGCGCCGGACGTTTAATTGTCGAGAAAATACGTACCATATCGCGGGGACCAATCCATGGCTTAAACTTAGTAGACTAACGGGCCGCTCTCGGCTCCACAAGCTCGGGGCTTAAGCTAGGCTAGTTCGAGGTGACGTGGAAGAACACCAAGGGTAGATTTGGATACCAGTAACTTATGTTAAAGACAGTATGGAACGCTTCTTATCTATTATAGTATTTGTTGTGTTTTTGTTATTGTTTTGCCTGTTTGTGATTCCGCAGCTTGCCATAGCCTACCACCCCCTATGACTGCATACTAAGCCTGCAGGTCCATATCTTCAAACGCAAGCAGCCTCTCAGATCCCAGGCCTCATTCGCAGCGGGGCTCATGCAAGTAAGGGCGATGCCAGATGACCTCCTTGGCTAGATGACTACGGCAAGCCTCTTTGCAGCTTCAGAAGTGATCGGCTTGCTTCCAAGGTAACAATGTTTGTCAACAAATGTGTCAACAAATCACAAGCTGTTAATGGTTCCTTGTGGTTTGTAGATCATGACTTTTCTATCATATTCCATAGCAGTTATGATACCTCAAATGCAACTAGTAACCCATTCTTTGAATGAGCGTTCCCCTCAAGTCTATGATCGGCTTTCAATCCCACCTCCATCAATAAATCAACTCCAGGCTATGCGTCTCTGAGTAGTGCAACTGGCCACCCGTCCACTCCATTCATGCTTGTTGACAATGCACCCCAAAACGCCTATCCGTGCAGCCCCGCTGTTAAATCCTTATCAAATGCTTGGCCCTCCTGCTTGTGCAGCTTGATTACATGCAGATGTTGTGATCTGTGCTCGTCGTGATCCGCTCAGGCTGACGTCTTCAGCGAGCGAACTTTGGGAGAAGAAATACTCGTCTCGGCCTTGCGCTTACCCAGCACCGGCTCTGGTGTTCGTCTGAGGCCAGGGGTGCTCTCACGATCCCGCGTTGCTTCAGCATGGCATGATGCGTGGTACGCTCGGTTGCCCACCAGAACTGTATCCAGCCACACCCACTCCTGCGCCGTGTCAAGCCACTTGTTCTCGAACCGATCTTGGCAGATTGGGCAGACGGTGTTAATTCCACGCGCCGGCTCTGGAACGGCGATATACTTGGGCTTGGCTGCTTCTGATGCTTTGGAAGCCCGTGCTGCTGCTGCTTCATCTGGAGCCGGGACATGGTCCGCATCAACGGTTTCTCGTGACTTGAGCCAGTCCTGTTTATTCTTAGCGGCGATTCTATTTAAGACAAAAGAATAGTTCAAGACTTACCAGTTGGTCAACATACCAACTCCGGTGCATGCCACGCTTCTCAGCTTCGTTGGTTCGTTGATGGACACGGAAATGCCAGTCCATGTGGGCTGTCTTCTTCTTCCTACCCTCTTCATCCGTACGAAACCGTCGACCACACTGCGTGCATGGGGGGCCTAGTTCGTCATGAAGCTGGGTAACCAATGAAGGATGGAATCTATACATAATCATGATTAGCACTTGGCCCGGGGATGCAGAGCGCTCAGTCTTACGGTTGTTTTAAAGCAGCTACATTGATGGGACCGCTTGGTTGGCTGTTCAAGTTGGCCAACATTCCGGCGGCTTTTGTCGACGCCAGAAGGCTCGCAATGTTAGGAGGCACTAATGATGCTGGCGGAGCTGCAACAGGCGCATTGGTTGGAGGGGCTGGCGGAAGCAGACCGGCTTGTCGAAGCTGATCAAGCAGCGAGCCCGGGTTTTGACCTCCTGCTGCCGGCGCCGGAGCTGGCTTGGGTGGCTCAACGTGGACCGGAGGCGGCGATCGTATGGCCACATTTCCGTATGCTGGGGGTTGTGGTGTTGGTGTTGAGTTTTGAGGCGTTGCCGATTGCCTAGCCATCAAGGCAGCCAATGCACCCTTGCCCAGGAGCGCATCAAGCGTCACTCCCGGTGCCGAAGCAGCTGGCGCCGGCGAAGGGGCTACGGGCGCCGCAGGCATCGGGCGTGCTTGAACGGGTACAGGGGTAGGTGTAGGTGTAGATTGCTGGGCCAGTGGCGCCATCATATTTACAGCAGCAAGTTCGGTTACTTTGTTCTTAATGAGCTCAAGTTGGTCTGGAGGCAGGCTAGTGCTTTTCACAATGCCCTGGAGGTCCAGCAGTGCTCTTAATCTGGTCTGGACGCTAGTATCTTGGGGATTCCGCGAGGCCTCCGCCTGCATCGCCACAATCAGGTTCTGTATGTCATTGCTCAATGTTTCTATGCTTATCCCAGCTGGGACTGGAATCCCATAGGCCCCGGGATAGGGAGGTTGAAAAGGTGCGGGTGTTGAGTTAGAGGGCTGAGGAGTTGAATTTTGGGAATAGTAAGCAGGCTAAGTGGTTGGTTAGTAGAAGATCCTCCATCTGGCAACCGCAGGGCAACTAACCTGTTGTCCGGGGAAAGGCTGTCCCCCGTTGGGGGGGTATTGCTGCGCGGGATACCCTGGCGGTCCTCTCATCCCGCCGGTGGGTGGCGTCGGAGTATCACGATGAGGCATTGCCGATCGTGGACGGCCGGGCATCAGTCCTGCTTGGGGCATGCTCGCAGCTCGTGCCTTCATAAGTGCATTCTCGATTGGGCGCACCAACTCGTGAGAAAAGACAGGTCTGCTGTCCATGGATCCAGGAACCGGCTCCTTCCAAGTCCTGAGCATCTCTTCCATCTTGCGGCGTACTGGCTGGTCGACCACTGCATACGATTCCATGAAGGTCTTGAAGAGGGTCCGGCCGAAATAAAGTGTATACGGCGTGCCGACATTCTTGACGATCGAATCCAGCACATATAAAGCTGGGAGTTTCTTGTTGGGTGGAGCCTGATACCGAAGGTCAGCGATCGTTCCTGTGGCGAATGGGACAATGTTGAAGAATGACAAGGTCGAGTCAAAGACGGCTAATTCTAAAGCAAGAGACCTACCTTGAGAATGTGTTGTTGTAAGACCTCGGCGATAGCCAGTGCGTGTTCGGTATTCTCGCGAGCAATCACTGTCAGGTTGCTAATCTCAAAGCGCATGTTGGAAGAGAGATCCTCCAAAGCGAGACGATAATCCTCCGCCACTTCGGCAGAATCTGAAGACATGATGATGGATGAAGCTGGTGCAGATCAATTCGCAAAACAGGGAAGAGAGACGGATGAGTTGGAGAAGCAAATGGAGGGAGGAAACGCCAGGGTTGGCAACAATGAAGGCAGCGGTCAAAGGCGGACAACAAAGATATCTCCCCGAATGCGCCAAAGAAGCTCGCAACAGGAATAACTCTGGTGCACGGTGCGGCAACACGTTCTAGTCTGGAGAAGTGTATTCCAAGAAACCTCGCCTCCTGACACATGCACAACGCGTTCTAGCCCTAGTACCAGTATCCCCAGAGCGCCCTTGTGAACGTTGTGATCAAGCTTCAATAACTATGGTCCAACGTCTCCAACATGGACATATACACGTCTTGAAGACTGGTATGATTGTCGCGATCGAATCAGGCCTTACTGATGGGACCCAGATGGCACTGATCAGATTGTCGATAGAGGATCCCAAGTATCGCGTGCCGGAGAAACTCTTCGTAGATATACAAGGACGCACGTCAAGTCTATCGGGGTCGCAGAATCGGGAACTTGTCACAGAAATCGTATTGCGCGTAAAGTCGAACTCAAGGCCGCAACGCACAGCGTGGAGTTGTCGGTGATGAAGGTGGAGGATAAGTGATTGTGATCGAGTTTTGGATCTTGACGCAGGTCGTTACGGCAAGTTGGAAAATGCGAGTCACGTGGTCAAGGTCGGCATGTGGTGGTACGTACTTTGGCTACTTATCCACCCGGCCCCCACTGCAGCCGACGCTCCGCTCCCGTGAGTTAGCTGCGTTCACTAGACACTTGTCGAGACTCGGATGGGCATCTTTCAATCTGTCAAAATACAAGATAGGCACGATTTCGAACGACTGATTTGTAATTCTTAAAGCTGAAGCACTGCTTTCAAAAACCATGAAAGCCCAAGATTCCGTATCCCCCTCAAACGATAGCTGGGTATTCCACTAAGAGTACAAGCTAAACACCTTTGTTCCAGACGCCCGTTTTCATTATCCGTTTGACCTTGGTTCACTCGTCCCACATAGCGTCGTTCGCTCGGAATCCTAGAACCGAGACATGTGTGCCTCAGAGTAGCGGCTGCTGCGGCCGGTGTGCATAGGATGCAGCGCCGTGTCGGGACGTCGAATCTCAGGCGCGATAGGACTGCGGCGGTCCTGATCCCATTCATCGTCGCTCATCGAATGCCCACTTTGCGCGTAGTGAGGAGGCGCTTGGCGCTCGATATCATGGTCGCGGGGTAACGGCTGGCTGATGTTGGGCCGCGTCGAAGGCTGGTTGTCCGATTCCTTCTTCCAAAAGTAGGACATGAAGGTTGCCTTGGGCTTCTCTGACTTGAGAGAGCTATGCGTGGAGAGGGATGGCTTAGAGAAGGAATCCTTCTCACGAGGGCGAGCGAGAGAACCCTCTGCGCGGACCATTCGGGCGTTGATACCGCTTCCACCGTCGCGGAAGACGAGCGATGAGATGATGTTCATAACACCAAAGGTAAAGATGAGGATGCCGGCAGCCAGGACAAGTCGCCAGAAGGGCATACCGAGTTTGTCGCCAGAGTTGGCAGGCTGGTTCAGCTTGCCCAGAATGTTGCAGCCAATGAGGGTCATGGCGACACCAAGCCAAGTCAAGCCATGCTCATCTGAGAGAACTGGCCAAGTTCGACGGAAGTAGGACTGGGCGATAGGGAGCTCGGAGATGGCAAGGAAGACGGCTGCGGTGCTGGTGAAGAAGAGAGAGGCTGCGTCGAAGAAGAACCACCCATTGGAGGTATCGATCTTGATGATGAGGGTCCAGCATGCGACGACAGCTGCGGCCAGACCGACAAGTGTAAGGGCGCGGAGGCCTTGGAGAAATATCATTCCCGGGCCACGAATACCTTCGCCGAACATGTCGATGATAATGAAGCAGTAATCAAAGAAATGGTAAAGATCTTGACCTTTTCAAGACAGGTAGAAAGATGATGTCACGTAGTGGGTGACGAAGCAGTGATCGTAAGGCTGAAAGTAGAAAGAAGGTACGAATCTGGGAGGGTTCATCAGGCAAGAGTCGAGGAAATGAGTTACAGAGATGGCACTCACCAGATGGCTGAAGAACGATATCGGGAAGATTTTGCGTGAGCAGTAGTATGCTTAAGAGAGGTGTTCTCGCTAGGTGCTGATTTTTGCACAAAGTCGGATAAGTAAAGTAAAACCTTGAAGAGAGTGAGGTCGGAGAAAGGGTCGCAGAGAGTTTCGAGAAAGGAAAAATAAAGATGAGTGGTGATGGAGCCAGTCCATAAGCTAACAATACGAAGGGTAGGAGAAAAAGCGAAAGGTATCACAAGGAAAGCTAGAATAATGAGTGATTGAGCATTTATCAATGGTGGTGCCCGAACACCATTGTCGTGACTTTGAATAGGTGTTGAACAATAGGGAGGGGGGAGAGAGTGTTGCCACTGAACAGCCGGCTCAGGCATTCTTTAATAGCATCCGGATACATCTGCACATCAGTCACCACGCGCTTTGCTAGGAGCAGGGCCCGGCGAACTTGTTTCCTGGTCCCTGCCACCAACGTCAACCAAAGAAAGCTGAAGCACGCGAAATCCAGAGATGGAGGGCAGCATCTGGGGGCTCGGATGCGGAGGTCCAACCAAATGAGGCGATATTCGATTCGTTCTTTCGTCGTGTTATTGGAAGGGCAAGCATTTAGGCTCCACTTGGGCTCTTCCTGCAGTCAGAGGACCAAATTAGGTTCTCGTCGCGCCAGGAAGCGGTCGTTTCATGGCCGCGATGTTTGGGCCTAGGAGCGCCTCACAGCGAGACTTGGTTTCAGCGCTTCCTCACTTGAGATGGAGACACCAAGTGGGCAACAACAGGTCGCAGCAATCCGGGGCCCATCGACCCAGGCCAGCGCTTAAAACTGGCACTTGGGTAATTTCATCCGCGAGCAGTTCGATGCCGGTTGTTGGGCGGTAGGACGGGAGGTCTTCGCATGCCTTGCAACTGCACGAACTTCAAGACTAGGATTGCGAGGGTCAACGATTGGGTGCGCAGTCTCGAGACGTCGTTTCAGAAGGCTTCTGGCCAGGGGTGTGACCGCAGGGTTAGCGCTTAGTGGCCTGCTGGTGCGCCTCATACAGGGGCAAAACGCCACTGAAGCCTGCTAGATCCGAAGGGACACTTACATGATGGACGTTTGGGTATGACTCCAACGCAAGACCGCGTCCATGCAGAATTCAAGGCGCATCTACTAAAATTGTCCTTATCGTTCTTGGGCTCTTCAAACAGGAGCCAGTAGTTATCGTTGAAGAAGGAATAGGTGAGGGGCATATCTATCTGTATCGTCTAAACGGAACTTATAATTTCCTTCCCTGGATCATAATCTGAACTAATTCCAGTTTGTTTGAAAGATTCGACACCCTCTCCGCCTGCCTTTATTGCTTCAGTATCAACTTGTATATGCAACTAAATTTGGATCTCTCAGGGCCAAGGATATTATACATTCAAACAGTAGGTGCGAAGCTATTTTTGACATTCTCCGCAGCCCCAGTTCGAAGCGCCCGTGCTCGAGATAGCCGCAACCGCGGCCCCTCAAAGGCCGCTGATGGCCTCGCAATTAGACCGTTCTGTATTTCATGTAAGCATTCGGGCGGCTACTCTTGCCGCGGCATAGGAAGCTGGATTGAGGAAAAGTCGGTTCATCTCTGTCATTGGTTATCCATTGTCGCAATTCGATCCTTGGACCGGACCACAGCCACACGGATACAGGAAATCCTGCTGGAAGCAAATATTGCCTACCTTAGGCGTGCAGTTATTCTCATGACAATCAATGAGAAGCTTTGGAAATACAGGTTCGATGCCCTGATACTATGTATTTTGCATCTGCTTGGTAAGTACTTATCATAGGTTATACATGAAGGTTTCCGTTTCGTCAAGATCTCGGCGTGGATGACAGAAATCATTATATGATTAAAGCGATTGGCCGAATGATGGAACATGTTCCGAGTTATTCGACGTCACGGCATTATCAATTGGTGTCCTTGTCGATAAGGAGAGATCTATTGTTGAGCGAAAGCTTGGGTGGGTTCGCAGGTAGACAGGGGCTACTTGATCTCAGACGTCTGTCGCCACACAAACCTAAGTACCCCGGGAAGACCGACCAGGGCAGAACTCGAGGCCATTCAGGCGTCTTGCAGCTCAGCTTCCGATTGGTTGCTTCCTATGCATTACCGCCAAAACGGAAAGGTACAGCCTCCCGTCAGGCTTATCTGACGGCCTCGCCCTCTGTGTCGCGACCCGTTCCAAGTCTTTTCCTCCTCCTCATCTCTTGCTCTAATACGGACGCTCGACGATCGTAAACCTCGAGCCATTTGACTGTTGTACGATTTCTGTATTGATTTCTTGTTTCAACGTACATTTGCCATCATGGCCCGTGGCAACCAACGCGAAAAGGCCCGCCAGGCCAACCTCGACAAGCAAAAAAAACAGGTCCCTTCCCAGCCTATCCCGCCCTTGCAGCAGCAAACAAGGACACAAGCTAACTAGATATGTTTCCCACGTCTATAGAAGTCGGGCAACTCCATGAGCGGCACTCAGATGCAGCACGCCAAGGAGGCCGATGCGGAAAAAATGCGCCAAAAGCAGGCTGCCGGTACGATTCCATCCTCTTCGCATCGCCCCAGTCTCCTTGACGACCGACCGCCCTTGATATACGATTTTGTCCTTGTGGAGAGTACAGGCTAACATAGCTGTGCTTGGCGCCCAACAGCTGAAGCCAAGAGGGCTGCTGCCGCCGCCGCCGGTGGCAAGTAAAACGGTCGATGCCATGTCTTGCAGACCTTTTGCGTGTTCCAATTGCATTTCCACCGTCTTCATTGGCCTCGAAAGGTTTGAAGTTGGATAGGGGGTAGGCTATTGGGACACGCTAGCAAGAGTCTCGTACGACGACGGAGCGAATCATTTTTTTGGATATCACAGGCGAAGCGGTGCAATATCATGGGTCACCTTTTTTTTTGGAAACGAAGATACTAGCCATTTAGATGCATCAATTGACAATGCACTTGTGACGGCTAAATACGCAGCTCTCGTGTGTCCGGTCAGATTTCCCGCCCTCTGTCGTCTTCCTATACAAGCCAGATATCAAGGCAGGCAGGTCATTGTTCAATGTATGCATCATCACAACTCCATCATCTCCGAATACTCGCCTTGTTAAACACGCCAGCGACCCAACAAGAGCTCACTACTTGCTTGAGTATGCTGCCACTGTTGCCCTCCAGGTGCCAAAAATGAAGAGAATGAACATCTGCAAGGGCACGAAAGATCACACCGGTACCTTTCATCACGAGGTCACAAACGGCTACATCAGAACTCGAATGGAGCGGTTCGAGACAGTTGGTCTTGAGCTCGAGGTTTCTAGGGCTTGAAGCAAAGTGGCTCACAATTAAACCCGACAAGAGCTAACATTCTGTACGGGAAAGCTCATTGACGCAACTGCCGTTACGTCGCTCGCAGTCGCTATACACAAACTTGGATTGAGTAGCAACTTGCTTGTTTATTAATACAAAGTGCTTGTTTCCACCTAGTCTATAATCCAAAACCGAGTCAAAATTGCACGAGTGGGGGCTTGGTTATTCATAAATAAACAAAACAAGTGTGTTGATGGGTATGGACTTGCTCAGACCGAGCTGCCCTCCTCAAGTGGCATGTTCAACCATTCCTCGAACTTCTGTCATATTAATCAAAATCCCCAATCAACTCCTCCTCGCCCATAGAAACTCGTACGGGAGCCATCTAGGCTACCTATCATGAATCAATCGGTCTAATTGCTACAAGTGACCCCTTAATCATAGATTGTCTCGTCTGGTACCAGTTTCTACTCTCTGGTACCAAGCTAAGTCTCCCCACACCGTTCAACGCAAAGCAGCCATCTTGATGGGGAGTCCACCTGGAGTAAACCATTAGCCAGAGAATTCCTCCGATTGAGCGCCGTGTTGACTTACCAGCCTGGCCGCCAAATGCACCAATGCCTTGAGCGTCGACAGCAGGGAATGAGCCAGCTGCGCAGGACACCACACAGCTGCAGCTCCCGTCGCCGTTCAGCGTGCCCTTTCCGTGGCCAACATCAGTGTTTTGAGGAGCACTCGCGGTCTCAGTAGCTGGAGGTTGAGCTACTTCTTCAGCAGGCTTCTCTTGGGCGGGCGTTTCAGCGGGTTTCTCCTCGGCCGGTGCCTTAGGAGGCTCCCCACCAGTGATAGGAGTCTGTCCGCCCTCACCCTTTTGCTGAATGGCCATCTCTTTGAACATGGCGTGGGTCTTTTCAGCGGTTGGGTTGATGGAGAATACCATGCCTTGACCGCAGTGGTTGCCCTGTTTGCAGTAGAACCCTTTGAAAGTCAGTTCCTGATGATGCATTACTGAGAAAAATAGTGACTTACAGAGAGGAGTTTCGACCATGACTTGCATCGCGACTTGGGGAGGCGGGGAAACAGTGTTGTTGGGGTTCGCCATAAACCCAGAGTCCATACCACCCTCAAGAAGATCACAAGGGGTATCAAAGGCAGACTGAGAAACGGTATGGTTCTGAGCGAGGAACTCGAAGATGACAGTGTCCCCAACAGGAACATCGTTCAGCTCCTCAGGTTGAAAGACCAGCCCTCCCGGGCCACCAACAGTGACGGTATGAGAAGCGCCTTTCGCGGGCTCAGTGGCTGGCGCTCCAGCAGGAGCCTCAGTCACCTCCCCTCCCATGACAACGGTCTGAGTAACGGTGACCTTTTCGTTGACGGGTGTGGTCGCAGCGCCGTTTCCTGGGTTTGCCCAGATGATGATGATCTCAGTCTTGGCATTTTTTGTAACGCCGTATCCCTTCATTCCCTGCCAGTCCTGTTCCGAAGCATGCCAGGCAACCTTCTTTTCTGGATGAGTGCGCCGCACAGGTTGAGCAGGTGACAAGTCGAGGAAGCGAGCCATTGATAGCGGCACAAGGGCCAGGGCTAGAGTTGCTGAGTACTTCATGATTTCGATGAGAGGTTTTACTGAGATATTAAGATGTTTCGTAGGCTGGTGTGTGTTGCTGTAAATCTTCCTATCAAAGGAAATGTATTAAAGACTTGCTCGAGTAAACGATTGAGGGCACAAATGGCGAGGGCCTGCTCGTGAAGAAGGAAGGGAGTAAGAAGGAAAGAAAATCGTAAGTCCTCAAATGAAGGATTATGAGGAAGATGCTCCAGAACTATGAAAGTGGTGGGAAGAAAGCTCTTATTAAGTGCCAACATTGATAGCTAATTATATCCATTGTGACCACTTCGAGCGATCTTCAGGTACCCCTGAAGTTTAACATTGGAAACTCTTGCTCGAAACACGGCCATTACAGCAGCCGGTGCCTAGCTTCACTAGAGTCCCCTTCGGATACCAAGGCTCCGGTCTTGCAGCGTTGCGAGTTTGTGAATATTTCTCGAGACGGTTGTTGATGCAGGGGAGGTCGCTGTGACAGAATCGTCTCGGGTTGCATTTTGGTGTTTTGACCAGGACCCCTACCGTAGCCACGCGCACGCAGTGGAAACGCTAGGCGAGAGACGTAAATGCAACCGAACACGGCTGGACTTATTCGCTTACGTAGCGTCCGACTATAAGTTGCATTCCTGGCTGAAGCTCAAAATGGAGTTGCAGTGGCCGGAGGCTGGCAGGGCTCCTTTTGTGATGGTGAGACCATCCTCTGACAACAAGGAGACGACTCCCAACGAGCCAAGGGCGGCACTTGGTATCCCGGTTGCTTGTTGGCACAGAAAAGAATCAACTATGACCTGCGCCATTTAATAGTGTTGGTTCATAAGAATCGAAAGTTAAAGCCAAGATGTTGAGCGTAGTCTATATCCTTGTGAGATGTAACAGTATCTGTTTCAACGCGCTTCGGTTGATACACCACCTCTTGACGTTGCCATCGCGGACTTGATCACTATCCGTATCAGGTTTTCGTCATTGCCGTCATACCTATAGCTATTCTCTTAAATCTACGACTGGCTATAGTCGAGCATCAAATTGACTGAGGCCAATTGGTTTCGTCGTCACGTCTGCTTGTAGTTTTGACATCCTTTCTTCACTATCTAGGATTATTTCAGAGCGTGAATTTTCTTAAACGTTCTCCTGGCAAGGTAATCTTGTGTGTTTTCTCGGCGCCGTCCGTACTTGTCGACCCAAGAGGCCCGTCCTTACGTCTTCCATTCAGGACGCCATCAAATCTGTCTAAAGGTATGCTTCTAAGCTCTTATGTTAGGCACTATATCCTCTTGTGAGAAATGTTCTGCGCTTCTTTGAAAAGTGGTACACGCCTTACCAGGATGCGGTCAAGAAGTTCCAACCTGATGGATCCTAGCATTGTTCACCTACATGGAGTATCCGTCGTATCGCAGGGTATCAGTTGAAAACTCACAGGAGGGTCTTCCAGCCATGCCCGGTATTGAAGTTTGCTGCCCCCTTGTTCATCCCGCACGGTGAAGGAAAAGGCCAGACATGCACGAATGGGTTGACTGAGTGTCCAATGTTTTGCGGTCACCTGGCCGATTATATCATCCATGGGGTCGTCTTCTCCTCGCTGTCCTTCAGCCACCTCAAGAAATGGATTGCTCCATCAGATATGTACCGCATCTCATATATTGCTGGACGGCAGTCGAGTCTATTTTTCTAAGACTCTCGATTTTGCGGAGCCTGTTGTTGACCTTCGAAAAGGCCAGTATAATACCCAGCATAGTACCACGACATGAGAAGCTTTTTGAGGCTTTCATCTTGTACTGTTTAGGGGTTTTTGTCAGTAAATTCGGCACTCTCATTGCCTCCAGTCCGTTTTGAACTTACCAGAGCTCAGAACAGTCTGCACAGGAAACGCAGGCAGTCCTTGGGGTGCAGATGCTGCATGTGTTTCGTTTTGCGAGGAGGGTACCTGCGCTTAGTTAGATACATGAAGACGATTGCGTAAAGTGGCATGCCAATAATGGCGCGCAATAGAGAACTGCAGAAAGTACAACTTACGTTATCATCTTGTACAGAAGTTGACATGGGCTCAGGCTCCGTAGTCACGACACCTTGAGCTTGTTTTGAGGAAGACTCCGCCTTGACTGTCCTGGGGCAAAGTTCAGTGGAGAATAGACTTGCTCAAGAGAAGCATACCTACTGTTTCTTAGGTTCCAAATCTTTAACGCTGCCTCCTTTGGCATGAATGCTATGATATTTCTGCCGACAGTGAGTTAGTCAAGTCTCTGAGAGGGTGGCCAGGCTTGCTTACCTTGTACTCGTTCAGCGCCTCGTTCCAAGAGTCGATGAGGGTTGAGTCATCCCATATCTCCTCGTGGCTTATATTCTGCTGGTTTTCTGACATCTTGATATCCAGTAAATGGAGTTTGGGAAAGAAACGGCTCAGGATATTGTTCTCGGTTTATTAGTGGTCGGTATCCACGTTGCTGCTCTTGCGATGATCGATAGGTTGATCAAACACCAAAGCGATCTTACAGTTCGTCCCGATCAAGATTTAAATGTTTGGATGAGCTATTGAAGCGCCAAACAATCTCGCTCAAGTCTTTGCCTGTGAAGTGAAAAGGATGCGTCGCGTCTAGATGCTGGCTGCCTATTGCAAGTCGTCTCAAGCTTCAGAAGCTCTGGGCAACTTTTTAGCGGGACAAGCCACTAATTAAAGACCCCAACCCCACTGCGATAAACTGATAGTGGGCGGGAGCCTTCACCGCCTAAGACAGACGCGGCAGTATCCCAATTTTTTTTATCACCCACGCCTCTTTTTTGCGGGCATCGAGCTTTTGCGCACCATCAGCAAGCAGTCCAACCAAACCGATACAATGGCCCCTGAATTGAGAAAGCGAAAGTGTGAGTGTCTTCGCTATGAATCAAATGCCATGCGCTGACGTCTTTTAGCCGTCTCTGAGGCTCAGAAGCCCAACGGCGCTGCCAAAGTCGCCAAGGAGGCAAAGGCTAAGCGGAAAGGTGAGCCAGATCCAAGACCTGCGATGTCCCGTTCTCCAGTCGCTGACAGCCTGAATAGCCCCCGAAGATGCGTCACCCGTGTCGCTGAAGAAGCAGAAGTCGGTCAAGAAGACTACCGTCGCAGTCAAGGCCGCAGACAAGCCGGCGCAAAAGCCCAAGAAGAGCAAGCCTGTTGAGGAGGTCACAGTCGAGGAAGAAACCACACTCGACATTCCCGACGAGTCCGAATCGGAAGCCGAAGAGGGTAAAGAGGTTCAGGAGCTTGTGAAGGAGCTGGATTCTGGCGACGAGGACGTTACCGAGGGCGATGCCGTCTTCAAGCCCGGACAGGATGTCGGCAAGATCCCCAAGGTTTCCAAGGATGTCCAGAAGGCCGCCGAGACCACGAGCGAAGACGCGGGCGTCATCTACATCGGTCGCATCCCCCACGGTTTCTACGAGCACGAGATGAGGCAGTACTTTGAGCAATTCGGTACCATCATTGCGCTACGACTGTCAAGGAACAAGAAGACAGGCGCCAGCAAGCACTACGCCTTTGTCAAGTTCGCCGAGGCTTCCACGGCAGAGATCGTGGCCAAGACCATGGACAACTATCTCCTCTTCGGACACATCCTCAAGTGCCGGGTCATCCCCAAGGATCAGGTGCACGCCGACATGTTCAAGGGCGCGAACCGCCGGTTCAAGCAAGTTCCCTGGAACAAGATGGCCGGATTCCAGCTTCAGAAGCCCTTGACGGAAGCCGGTTGGGCGACCAAGGTGTCAAAGGAGCAGTCGAAGCGGGCGAAGAAGGCCGCCAAGCTCAAGGAGATCGGCTACGACTTTGAGGTTCCCGACATCAAGGACGTCCCCCCTCCCGCGCCTGTAGCCATTGAGACCAGCGAGGCTGAGGTCAAGGCGATTGAGGATGCGCCCGTGGAGGAGAAGGAAGCGGAGACCAAGACCGAGGAGGTCGCGGAGCCTGAGGAGGTTGTGGTGGAGGAGGCTGAAGTGAAGAAGGCAGCCCCTAAGGCAAAGGGCAAGGCAACAAGAGCGGGCAAGGGCCGGAAGGCAAAGGCTTGATTGAGTAGTGAATCGTTCAATGTTTCCGGAGTTTAAAGCGGCATAGACATAGGGTTCTTCAGAAGGTCCATAATGAATGCAAGTTTGGGCCAGATTTTTGCGTCACTACGTGTTGAAAATTTCTACAATACTAAGCTTGTTGTTGATATGTACGCACATAAGCGAACCCATAGCACTCATATAAAATAAAAGAGCAAGCCACGGGATTATGAAAGGCGTTGATGGTCTACTTCGCACATGTTTGTGAAGAAGCCACGGAGAATGATGGTCTTTTTCAAAAATATGATGGCGAAGGGTAAATGTAAGTGAAGAACAAAAAAAAAGAATGCGCCGAGCGACGCTATAAAATGGGAACGGGAACAGTCTCCACTTTGAACAGGTTACTAAGCATATGTCTTATCTTATCTCAACTCCAGCAACATCGCTCGTCCAGCTTTGTACATGGTAAACTACTAACCCAGTAGGTACAGCACGAGTTGATGCTGGGGGATCTGGAAAGTCGAAAAGACATTGGTCTTAGATACGGCTAGACCTTTTTCTACTAATTGACAGTCTTCTTTAGAAGGAGAGACATTTGATGAGCTTGGATTGGTAGAGGTTGACATGAGATTCGAAACAGCTCCCTCACATGCTGAGAAGATGCAAATGATGCGTAAGGGTATTCTAAAGATATGAACTTCGTGGTTGTTATCTTTTCAAGGTCAATTTCAAAGTCGGGGAGAGATTACACTTTCCGGATCGTCTTAAGACAGTCGTTATTTTCAGGTCTCATTGCTGACAACCTCTCGTCAGCTTAGCTGCAACTCACTCCTACAGGGATGATAAACAAAGATATATCACATACGGGCAAAGCTACACCCGACACGTTTTTTTACAATAGCAATGCCTTTATTCTTTTCCTCGATATGCATCTTGAATCGTGAGCCAAAGATATCTGCGAAGTAGTTGACTGCATATCACTTGCTCCGAAGCACCGGTCGCTCCGGGGCCGAAGGGGCGGCCGTTGGAACGCCCCAGAGCGCATCCAAATTCAGGGCAGCTCCAGGCGTTGGCGCCCACTAAATTCCACCAACTCCAGCTGACGTGTTTTCCCGTCTCGGCCCTCGTTCCCCGACCTAACCTAACACGATTCGAGGGAGGGCCACTCTCTGTACAGTCCACGTACAGAACAAGACCTGCTCCGCGCGCGCGCAAGATTCTCTACCCAGCATTGATATCTCTCGATGCGCCCGTCAGAAGCATCGCAAACTCATCATGTCCTCCACGGCCGCGACAGACCCGACCCAGGCGTCGAATTCAGGTGCGTGCGGCCCCTACCCCTGCAATTGACAAGCCGAGAACGTGTCCTAATAACGGGGGGTCTTCATTTTACATGAGCAGGGTCGTCTAAGAAGAAGAACAACAAGAAGAAGAAGAACGCCAACAAGACCAAAGCCGCCGAGCAGGCTGTCAGTACCGAGCCCCAACAGGGATCCGACAACGTTGAAGAGGAGCCCGAGACACCAACCCAGCCTGTGCGTCTTATATGAAACCCATGACACTCTCACCCCTCATGTCCTTGCCGGCGCTGACTCGTAGGACCTCTGCAGGAGACTCCAGTCGATGCAAATACTCCCGTCGAGAGCAACGGGCATGCCGTAGAGCCCACGAGCAACGGGCTCGCAACCCCTCCGATTGATGGCGAGAAGACCGACGATTCAGATACCTCCGCCAAGCTAGAGGCCATGAGCCAGGAACGTGAGGCCCTACGGGTCGAGGTCGAGCAGCTACGGAAGCAGCTCGAGAGCATCCAAGAAACCCACAGCAACGAAGTCACCCAGCTAAAGACCGACCTGGAAGAGACCAGCTCCGCCAAAGAGTCCGCCGAGGAGCAGTACCAGAACCTGCTTGGGCGCGTGGAGAAGATCAAGCAGACACTCAGCGATAGGTTGCGACGTGACAAGGCAGAGCTGGAAGAGGCCAAGGAACGGGTTGAGGAGCTAGAGTCGGAAAACGAGGAGCTTAGGAAAACGGCTACGTCTTCTGGAGACGATGTAAGCAAGCTAAAGGAGGATTTGCAGGATGCGACACGAGAACTCAACACCCTGCGGAGTCGCAATAACCTGTCGGCGCAGAACTGGAACAAGGAGAAGGATGAGCTGGTCCGACAAAATCAGCATTTCAAGGAAGAGATGGAAAACACAGCCAACGCCATGGGCGAGTGGGAGGTTATCGCTATGGAGGAGCGCTCCATCAAGGAGAGCCTCGGCGACAAGGTCTCCGAGTTAGAAGAGCAAGTCGTCGCTTTGCGGCAAGGCTACGAGAGCGCCAACGCAGAGCGTGACAGCCAGACAACACTCATCGACAACCTTCAGAACGCACTCCGCGAGATCCAAGACGCTCGGAAGACGGAGCTGCGCGATATGGTCGAAACGACCGAGGATCAAATCCAGAGCCTCAAGAAGCTGGTGCAAGAAGCCGATACCCGCGCAAACGAAGCTGAGACAGCCAAGCAGTCTCTTACTCAGGAGCTTGAGCGAACGGCACCTTTCGAAAAGGAAGTCAGGGAGAAGAACCTCCTGATCGGAAAGCTGAGACACGAAGCTATCGTGCTAAACGACCACTTGACCAAAGCGCTTCGCTACCTCAAGAAGACGAAGCCAGAAGACAACGTAGACAGGTATGTCCCTGGTTGCGTGTAAGTCTCTTGCGACAGTCGCTAACCTCCAGTAGGCAAATCGTGACGAACCACCTCCTCCACTTCCTCACTCTTGACCGCGGCGACGCCAAGCGCTTCCAGGTCCTCCAAGTCATGGCCGGTTACCTCAATTGGACCGATGAGCAGCGCGAGCAAGCCGGCCTCGCTCGACCAGGCACCTCCAACTCCCTCCGCCTGCCCATGTCTCCTTTCCAGCGCACCCCAAGCTCACCGTCCCTTAGCGCTGACGTCTTCTCCGAACCCTCATCCTCCAAGGATAAGGAATCCCTTTCGGAGTTGTGGGCTAGTTTCCTAGAGCGCAGTGCGCAGGAGGGTGCGCACGACGCACCAAGTAGGAAAGGTAGCACGAGCAGCGCCGCCACAGCGCCGATGCGATCGGAATCAGCGCGGCCGGATGGCAGGCATTAGTGTTCCGCGAGGTGTTTCCGACATGGCTGTATACACTGTTCATAAGAAATGGGCACGGTGCATGGTTTAAAGTGAAGTGGGTAAAACAGGGTGGATAATGGACGGACATGAGACTTGATGGTTATGTCTAAAAGAAGTGGAAAGTGACGAGCTATGTTTCTCATGGAGCTGAAAAGAGAGTTCTTGATGGGCATAAATCTCTCTGTACGAATAAGTTTTCTATCAATGTATGGGATAAGATGAGGAGGGCAAGCTAAAATCCTAGCTATCATCCGCCGACTCTGGCTGCAATGGCTGCAAAACATTCTGCGCATATGCCTCTGCGTCTCTCGTGATGGACCCAATATCTATGCGGTTGCTCAGCGCATCATTGACTCCCTCAACCACCTCTCGCTCTTCCATGACATCGCCCATCAGGCGCACCTCGTGCGACCAGTAGGCGTGGCTACGCGTCCGCAGGTCCTCGTCACGCAGTGCCGTGTTCTTGACAATGCCCAGCGCGCTGAGCTTGCTCTTGACGACGAGCAGGGCCCGGGACGCCATCTCGACACGCTCGACGGGGGAAGGCGGCTCGGCAAAGGCGCGGTTGGTGGAGGATAGGAAGAGGAGCCACGCTAGCGTTGCGTTGAAGGCGGCGAGGGTGACGAGGCGTGCGATGCGGGCGGTCCAGAAGAAGAAGTCGACTTCTGGAAGACGGAGAGCTCGTGCGTTGGCTTGGTAGTTGTATGAGCTGACAAAGTAGATGTCGAGGGCGGCGATGACGGCGGCGGCCATGGTGGCTCGAGGGCGCCACTGCGAACCAGAACGGCCCGTCAGAGCGGGACTGGTGACGAACGCAACAGTAGCGAGGTTGGTGATGTGAGGCCAAAGCAGCTGAGGAAGGGCATAGTAAAAGAACGTCTTTGGCTCATCGGAGCTACAGAAAGGACACTCGGCCAAAACACCAGGTCCAAACTGGAGATATAGCAGTCGACTCTCCAAGTTGACGAATCGCATGCGCAATGCCTCGTCCTGCTTCGTCAGCGCATTACCCGGCCGCCCTGCCGCAACGCGGTTGAAAAGTACATCGACGGGAATTTGCAGGCGACTCTCGGTGGTCTGGAACAGATTCTCGGGGGCGAAGGGCGGAAGGGTCTTTATTATGTATGTCGCAGTGAGGAAGGCAAGCAGCGCAAGAGCGATACCGACTCGGGGCGGCACGGGGACTATAGGAGTATGGCGGTTGCGCGAAGATGCTTTGAAGGAGCGGTAGTATGAGATAGCCTTGGGGAGGAGGATAGGGCCGAAGAAGATGGCGAGGGAGCGAAGACTAGTGGTGGTGATGCTGTTAGCTAGCGATACAATGCAGATGGGGGAGTACACGAGTGGCTGTATGGCAGAAAGAACATGAGGAAATGCATGATGAACTTACGAGTCCCAAGGTATCGCCATGTTAGCAAAGTTTGGCGTCCAAGACGGTGTCAAGTCAAGGATCTGTGTTGCTAGGTGAGTGTTGACTGAAGATCGAGAGACGAGGTTGACTGACGTCGTTCAAGGTACAGCTCACCAGCTCCGATAACTTGAGGCAAAGGTGGCGCCAAGCCTGGCCGTCGGACACATGTGGGGGCAGAATCTGAGTGGGGCCGAATGTCCTTTTTCAAGAGCAAAACCTCCAAAATTTCCTCTCGTCAACTTTTCTTTCCTTTCTCTTTATACAAACATCCTCAGCGCGCAAAACACATCTTGCGCTGCTCTCTACCCTCTCTTTTCCATTACTCTCCATCTGCCCTCCTTTGTTACTCACCATAGCTCATAGCGCAATTCGATGGCCCATCCGCCGCTGTCCTCATTCTCGGTCCCCGTTTCTCGTGAAATCACCCAAACTCGTGTTTGGCACTTTCGAAGCTTTTCCGATCGTCTCTCCATGGTCGCAAAAGTCAAAAAGATGCCTAGATCAACCCCAAAATACCCTGCCAAGGGTTATTCTCTGTCGTGTTACAAAGTCTCAGCTTCGGCAATGAAGAACTTTGCGTCAAATTTTTCAAAGAGATACATCTCACATCGTAGCTCAACTGTAATCCTTATAAATTATGCATTTGCTGTCATTACAGAAGAATGCGTCTTGTATTTCTGCGGAGAGTGGCTATATTCGAGCTGCTCGACTACAATTCCTTCTTATCTGCGGCAGCCTGCTTCTCCGGCTGGGCCTTGATGGGCGCCTCCTTGACCTTGGTCTGCTTCGCGTTGAGCACCAGACCCGCAATGCCAATGATCAGATCGCTCAGCAGAGCAATGACACCTGTGCATGCCAGCTGCCACGACGCGATGCTGACGCTTCCGATGGGGGCGCGGGGGAAGGATAGAATCCATTCTGCCCAGTAAGGAAACCAGCCGTACGGCAGCCAGAACATGGGCTCGGTGGCGTACCAGAAGGGCAGGAAGTATTGCGGCGCGCGGGTCAGGACCATGCGGGCTCCGTTGAGGGCAGTGTTGAACCTGGATCGAGATGTCTCCGTGCTCTTCTCTGTAGCCGCATCTGTCAGCTCTCTGCTTGTCCAAGTTGCGTCGGCGTGTCCTGCACGGCGGACTGCGACTTACTGCACTTATCTAGCTGTTCGAGGAGCTTGTCGTGCTGCCGGCGCAGCTTCGCCCATCTGGCAAATTCATCCTGGCTGCTCGTTGCGTTGAGCTCTCGTCGGACCTTGAGGTAGTCGGCCTGGATCTTGCGCTGCTCGCTTGCTGATTTGGCCGTCGGGACGGGGAGGAAGTTGATCAACGTCCAGATCTTGTATAATCAGCAACAGAATTCAGAGAGAGGATCGGTAGGGAGAATAGCGAACCAAGTCGTTGATTGCTGTAGCTCCGATGGCGTTGACGAGGCGGACAACGACCTCGACAACGAAGATCTTGAGCATAAGCGAGGAAGCCATGATGACGGATCAGATGATACAGCTGATGAGAAGAAATTCAGTGGGCTATGTTCGCATAGCGTGGCTAACTCAGCGCCAAGTTGTGCTCGTGATGATGCTGTTGGCGATTTTGGTGTTCTGCGTAAACGTGGTCGGGCCATGTCATAGCCCCGACACATTGCATGGAGCTCCGGCCGACCCCTCTACGTCAGGACCAGTTTGCACTTACCCTATACTTTTACCCATTTTCTGAATTGCTTCACCACCATTTTGCCTTGGTCCTGTCATTATCTGTCATTTTTAAATGTCGAGAGCACTTGACAAAAGCGTCAGGGAGGCTCTCAAAAATGGAGATCATCGCGCTGTTTTTGATGAGATCTCCGAGGTTCTCATAGAGCCCTCAAGTGAGCTTCTCGAGATTGAGCTATTGGGCAGCAGTCATGTTCTCGATCCCACCTCGCTTGTGTTGCAAGACGGCAATGCCATCGCGATTCCAAAGCTTCGACTAGTTCAAGCCTTTCTAGTTGCGCGGGAAGTGCTTCTACGGCACACGAAGACAAATATCATTGTCCCGACTGTCGAAATTTTGAAAGCGACTGCAGTTATGCTGCTAATGGACCCTGAACACCTCACAGCTGCCAACACGAGAAAGAGACTTATGAAGACACAGCTGGGCCAGTGCAATATACAACAAATACTAGAGCGGGAAAGGCATTTCGTCGACAGTTTGCTGACAAGCCGACTCCATCGACATACCAAGTCCCCGACACTATGGAGTCATCGTCGATGGCTGATGAATCAGTTCCACCTCTGCCAGTCTGACGTCCCGGTAGAACACGACCTGACGAGCATCATCATGATATCTGGAGAACGACACCCTCGAAACTACTACGCTTGGTGCCATGCTAGATATCTGGTCAGTACCTTTGCCATAGCATCATCAGGCGCGGAAGAAGAAAAACTACTACAAATGATCGCGGCAACGCACAAGTGGTGTTTCGCTCATCACGACGACATCTCAGGCTGGCAGTTCCTCATCTTCTTACTCGACAGACGCCCTTCCGAGATACAGTCTACATTTCTAGAAACGTTGAGGCTCGCTACGGCATTCAAATGGCGAAATGAGTCTGTATGGTACTTTCTCCGCCATATCGCTGCCCGGAGATCTGGTCTCACGGATGGCGACCTGGAGGACATTGAACTCGCACGCAAAGAGCTCTGGGAGAGTGCTCCGCTGGATAGTTGGGACAGGAAGATACTGGAAAGAGCTCAGCAGCGTCTCTCACAAGCGGCGTGAACTCTCAGGTTCTGGAACGAAGCCGTGTATCAATGCCGAAACTCGACGTTGGCGAGCTGCCTGTCAACCCTGGAAAAATCAAGATGAAACAAGGAGACGGCCAACAGAAATAAGCAAATACAAGTGGTGATGAACCGACAAAACCCGCTGTGATAAAACTGTAACATTGCTAAGGCATGCTCATGGGCCTCTTCAGCTCCGCGGCAATCTCTGGTTACGCACTAAAATGAGGATCAGCCGACCGTCCAACATTGACCATGAAATCGCGGCTCCACGCGCCTGCACTTAATTCCTAAAGACCAGAAACAAGCCCCTTATCCTTTGACATCATATTAAACTGGGCTGAGGTCAGGGAGCACCGGCAATCTGATCTGATTCGCATTGATCTGGGGCCAAGTTTGATCGACGAGACTCCGAGCTGATGGTGCTGCAACGGCGCAAAGCCAAGAACGGGCCTTGCTAGGGTTATAGCTCGAGACCCTTGAAGGAGTCATGGAAATGGCTTTAAGGATGATAACTTTTCATCAACAACCATGATTACTCGTCGTTCTTGTATGTACGGAGGAATTGCTTGCTTGCTTGCTTGCTAGTCTTTGGGGCATCAGACGCGGGATAACGTCATGGTCGGAAAGTATGTCTTGTTCAGTCATCCTTGCTTGCAGAAACAAAGTAACCTTCATCAGAAACTCCTAACGCAAAATAGTTCCGTTTATGGATAAGCTTAAATCGAAGCCATACCGAGTCTGCACATTTAAGTCGACACTGATGAATTTAATCAGACGGCGCCTGGGGTGGATGCGCAGTCACTGTTCTATCATGAGATTTATTTGATACTCATTTCCAAATGCGGACGGTTATCTTTGAGCGATTGCCGAATGCTAGAATGAAGACACTGTGCCGCTCACCAGAGCTTGGGCTTTGATAACAAGCAGGGGTAAACCGGCTTACCGTACTCAAGTGACCGTATACAACCCTGTTCAGTATCTGGAACTCGGCCTTTATCGACAGTGCAATCGATCTCCTCACAATGTCTGCTCGCTTTTCAAGGATCAAGAATATTTACATCTACGTGCAACTCCTGGAAGGAATGTCAACAGTTGACCAGGGCAACTACAGTATCGTTCCTCGGAAGTCACCACGAGACCATGGCCCGTTGGCCACTGTTAAAGCGGACTTCAATGATTAGTAGTGATATTCGCTAGTCCCAGGCCTTGAGAAATGTGACCTTGATCCAGCAAGACATCCGCGTATAAGGTGGATCACAAAGAGACATTTTCCACGCCGCGTAATGAACACGAGACAAGAAGAACCAAGAGGAAACATCTAGGGAAAAAATGGCAAAAAATTGGAGCCTCATGAGCTGGGAGACTTTGAGGCTGGTGGGCGGATGATAGTCAGGGGATTTTAAACTAACGAGCATGGTGGCGCTCTGATGGCTTCTGACGCGCATTAAGATGGGAAACCAGTGTTTGGGGTTCAGCGACACTGGGCGATTCGAATTCGACTTTAAAATTGAGGACGAACGCAAAGGCCGGCTCGTCCAAATGATGAGTGACGGTGGCGTAGTGCTTGAGACGGGAGAAATATTGGATGCCATTTACTAAGACGGGATCTCCATGGGAGCTGACGACGGGGGATAGAGTCGTCGAGATGATGAAGATGGTGAACGTGGTGGAGCTTCAAGACTGTTCTCCCAGCACGTGTGGAACGCCAGGGCATCAAGCTTTCTGGTGGCCTGGACTGGCAGTTAACAGTTACGAGCGGTTGTCCACCGCTCGAGACGAAAACGGCCAATTGACGTATCTTGCAGACAGTGACGATGTTCGCATATGCCCCCTTATTCCACATGAACGCGTGTCTCCGTTCCCTCGCTGAATCAATCACCGATGCTTATTCTTACCGCTGTCTCCACGTCGCAGTACAGTAAGCGCTTTTTCTCATGTGCGGCTGTAGATCGCGGAGGTGATAACGGATGCATACTACTCATTGCACATTGCTTACCGTGTCAGGGGCGGCGCCGAGACTTTGGCGGCAAGCCTCGTCTCGGGAGCTTCGCTGCGGAAGAGACAATCTCAAGAAACACAAAGCCTTCACAGATTATTGCACATTTGCCCAGCCGCAATCAGCAATGTCCACCAGATAAAGCGAAAAAGTCCAAGCAACAGACCCCGAGCTCAGCGGTTCGGCCGCAAGGTTCGTATCGTGCACATCTCATCCCATGTTTCGCGCACGCACCGTAAACACGCATCAAAGACTCCACCAAAGCTCGACTCTCAAGCCCTCAAGCGGTTAGTTAGTACGGAGTAGGCCCCTGGACCCCTGGCCCTGGCAGAGATGAACTTTGCGGTAGCCCGGCCAGTGATGGGCAGAGCTTGTCCCGAACGTGTCGCTATAACCTCTCCGCCCCTGGTCCGCTCAGCGTGGGTCCTCGAGGTCCAGCGGGTTGCGGTGCCATCGCTTTGACTGGTATGCAGCGTGACGGACGATGCGGGTTGACGGGGTCAAAAGACAACGCTAGATACTCTGGAGCCCGTGGGGCCAGTCGAGACGCTGTTTGTTGCTGCTTGTTGCTGTGCCTTGATACGTATTGCGTGTTGCGTGTGTTTTTCCAAGTTTCGAGATATCCTCGGGTCGGGAGTGGATCGAGTGCAGAGAGGACTCGAGAACCAAAATGGATACTTGATCTCCAGGTACTGGCCATGACGATCCTGGAGCGTCTAGCCTTGATTCGTAGTAGCGCCAGCGTGCCATGGCGCCTCAAACAGGGCGTCAGCACCTTGATCAGCAGAGCTCCCAGGTACAGCCTTCCCAAGTCCCTTCCACTTGCAGCCACTGCATCCGACCTCGACCTCCTTTGTCTTGAACTACAACCTCGTCCCCTCCACCCTCTCCCCATACTTACCCACCTCTTCCCGTCTTCCTTTGACCTTACATGCTCTCCCTCTCCTCCGTACCTTAACCCGTAATAATCCTCTTCGCCTCTCCCTTCGACTTCTTCTACGTCCTGTTTCTTTTTTTTGTGTGCTTTCTCCGTCTTTGCATCTGTGCATCTTCTTTCTCCTCCTCGAATCTCTTGCGCCTCGTTCCCTCCATCAGACCGCATCCTGGGCCGAGTATCCAATCTTGACGGAAGCCGACGAGGACCCGACAAAGCCCTGCTCCAAAGAGACTCTCCTCCGTCTCACTGTAACTTTCAAAAGCCAAGCATCCCACGTGTTGGGCTTGTGTGTGTTTCCTGGATCTTTCGCTTGTCCTTCACTTGCTGTGTCTGGTGGCATTCGGCGTACAATAGTGTCGTCTTGTTTCCGATGCCGGACTCATACTTCTAATCCTTTAATACATTGCGCCAGTCGCTTGTCTGGTCATTGTCTTGACCCAAGACGCCTGCTGCCCGGCTCGTTCTTCATCGTCCGGTCGCGTTTGAGACAATCCGTGACAAGCTGATTCAGCCCGGTTTGCTTCACTGTCCACCTGCTCTCGACTCATTGCTGCTTCTCCGAAGACGATATTAGGATCCAGCATCCACCGCTGGGCCTTCCATCACCCACTGCGTCCTGAGGAGTATTAGTTTCTCGCCATATCGCCTTCAGTTACAGTATGCGTCCAACGGTTCTGCTTGCACAGCTGGCTCTTTTCGCCTCATCAGCCCATGCTTTCTATCCATATAGCCCCGATTGGCGTCAGAATGTAGAAGAAAAGCGCTTGGCCCGAGGTCACTCGAGTATTGGCAGTCAAGATGGCCGGAGTGTGCGTGCGGCCATCAAACAAAAGGCGGCTCAGGTTTGTTTCACCGCGGGAATGCCACCAAAGTCACCGTTTCGTTAACCCGATTACCACCGCAGACAAACCCACCAGTTACCGAAAGAGCTGCCCATGAAGCTGCACGACTGATCGCAAAGTACACTGGCCAAAAAGCACCAACGAAGAATGAACTGGCCAAACGAGAGAGCGAGTATGATGTTATGGAAGCAACCGAGTCAAAGCGAAAGCACACCCAGGGCGTCGACCAGGATGGTACCGATTACTCCTACTTTGTCGAGGTCGAGATTGGGTCGAAGAAGAAGCCGATGTACATGCTTATCGACACGGGTGCTGGCTCAAGTTGGGTTATGGGCTCTTCTTGTAGTAGCAAAGCGTGCTCGTTGCACAATACGTTTGGTCCCGACGACTCGGACTCCCTCAAATCGACAAGCAGTCCTTTCAACATCGCCTACGGCTCCGGCAAGGTCAGCGGTACTTTGGCCCAGGACACTTTCAATGTGGCTGGTATGAGCTTCAACTACCAGTTTGGACTGGCCACTACCACCTCGGATCAGTTTGTTCAATTCGCCTTCGATGGTATTCTCGGTCTTGCCATGAACAAGGGCGCCAACGCAAACTTCCTCCACACCCTCTCCAAAACTAATGAGCTGGACAAGAACATCTTTTGCATCGCTCTCAACCGCGCAACTGACGGCACCAACGAGGGCGAGATCAGCTTTGGCTCCCCCAACCCGGACAAGTATACCGGCACGATATCGTACACATCTGTCGGGAAAGAAGACGATTGGGCCATTGAGATTGACGATATGGGATACGACGGCAAGAATGCAAACGTTGGTGGCATTCGCAGCTTCATCGACACCGGAACGTCGTTTATGTTCGGTCCCAAGGAGAACGTCAAGAAGCTTCATGCTGTTATTCCTGGAGCCCAGAGTAGCGACGACACCACGTACACGGTGCCTTGCGACAGCAATGGTAACTTGACTGTGACGTTCTCTGGGGTTGACTATGTCATCTCAAGCAAGGATTGGGTGTCGCCCCCGAGCAAGGGTGGCGAATGCACCAGCAACATCTATGGCTTCGAGGTTGTCGAGGGAGCATGGCTCCTTGGCGACACGTTTATCAAGAACGTCTATGCTGTCTTTGACGCTGACGAGCGACGGATTGGTGAGTCTGAGATGATGCCTAAAATCAACATGGATTGTTAACGATAAGTAGGGTTTGCAACCAGCGCGCTTGACGGCTCTGACGCCAAAGACGATGATAACAGCTCTTCGACCAAGACGACAAGCACTGATGAGGCGAGCAAGACCTCGGCCGGCTCTAACGAAACTGCCTTGAGCGCTCTGCCGGATTCAACAGCAACTTCGGGGCCAGACATCGGCCTCGGTAAAGAATCTCTTTCAACTGGCACCGCTACCGCCGACGAAAGCAGTCCCAGCGAAACCAAGGACTCAGCAGCATCTTCGGGAGCTCTTTCACAGTCCCGCTTCACATTCCTTTTCTGTATGGTACCATTTTTCGTCCTCCTGGCTTAGGAAAGGCTAGATGCAGGCATTACTCTCTTTTAATTTTGCGCATTCACACCGCGGACGCGGATACATCAACTTTTATATACACGGGAAACACCACCTAGAGGCACAACGGCGTTTGTGCGGGACATGCCCATCAAAGAGGGGACTATACAGACGCGATGCATTAGATATTTTTGGAAGAAGTCATCTCCCCATTGAGCGTGGGGTGACAGGACAGTGGTGAACACAACCACGATGATACCCGACTGAAGGGTTGGAGAATATGATGGGAGGTATGGGATCCAACTACGGTGTTTAGACCGTCTGGAGGCAAGCCATACTTGAAGGGCACAGCAAACAGATAGAAGCAAACCCTTCCAATAAACGTGCTCTCACTTAACAGAGTCGCATGTCTGTCGCCTCGTGAACAGAGTCTTGAGGATAGACGACCTGAAGTCTTGTGAACCAGGCCCCGTTGAGACAAGGGGTGTGTCAATGAGACCCCTATTTCTCCTCACCGACTTCGTATTGAGGTTCCGCTGTGAGAGCAAGCCCTGGCTTGCGTAAATAGCCTCCATCTACAGCGACTCTCTAAATGATTCTCTGGTAGGGTTATTCAGACCCGACTTAGGTCAAGCAGGGAGTCATTCTTACAGCGATGTCTTTTCGTTGCTCTTTGTCCTACACTATTTAAATTGGCCTTTGGATCCGTGCCCCTGCATGCGCCTGCGACTAGTGGGGAGCTCCGCCTGATTCTAGCACCAACGACCTAACTCTATAGGGGCCCGAGGGATGTTTCGGGGCCTTTCACAGCAGGAGCTCAAGGGGTCGTTGGCCAATACCAGCGGTTGTCATTCCCCTGCCCTCCTCCATGCTTATCTGGGGGAAGGAGGACAGCAAAGAAGGAGACCGCAAAACTCCAAACCTCGAAACCATTGATTGGCGATTCTTTCTTTCACTCCTTTGCCGTGTTTACTCTTCACAATTTTCTGGTTTCATTGTTGATTTGACCGCTCCGTTTTCCCGTCTCGTCCTCGAGGGCAAGAAAATGTGCACGCGATTCCTCGTTGCTGCTCCCCTTCCCCGACAATGACGCACGCCAGGAACAACGGCTCCCCGAACCCTCACGGCGAGGACCGCGGCCTACTGGGCGACTACGACGACGAGTACTTTGGCGTAGGCGACGACGACAACCTCAGCAGCGGCAGCGGCAGCAATGGCGACCTGGCGAAGCAGCCTTCTTCGGGCAAGGAGGACCGCGGCGACATCCCCACCACGCCCCGGACGCCCGGCCGCGTGCGCTTCGACCTGACCCCCGAGATCGTCGGCGCCAGCAACGGCGAAGCGGCCTTCCCGAACGGACATGCGCGGGCCTCGGAGGACGCATACTTTGACGTGGAGGAGGCGACGACGAGCCCCGGCCGGGCGCACCGCGTGCCCCTCCTGACGGACATCGAAGCCCCGAGCGTGACGGTCGCCAACGCAATGGGCGACGCGGACGAGCGCGCAGAGCACGAGATGAACAGGCCCAAGTCAGGGCTCAAGTCGGCCTTTATGAACATGGCCAACTCGATCATCGGCGCCGGCATCATCGGCCAGCCGTATGCAGTGCGCCAGGCTGGGCTGGTGGGAGGCGTTGTGCTCCTCGTTGGGCTGACGGCCATCGTCGACTGGACGATCTGCCTCATCGTGATCAACAGCAAGCTCAGCGGGACGAGCCACTTCCAGGGCACGGTCGAGCACTGCTTCGGACAGCCCGGGCTGATCGCGATCAGCGTTGCGCAGTGGGTGTTTGCGTTTGGCGGGATGGTCGCGTACGGCGTCATCGTGGGCGACACGATCCCGCATGTCCTGGTTGCGATATGGCCGGATTTGTCGAGCGTGCCGGTGATAGGTCTCCTGGCGAATCGGCAAGTTGCTATAACTGTTTTTGTACTGGGGATTGGGTATCCCCTGACGTTGTATCGGGACATCTCAAAGGTGAGAACCACGAGAGGGAGGCCGTCGACGAGGATGTGCGCGCGCATTGTCTTGTGGATGGTCTCTTTTCCGGCGCTCTTCGCAAGAACGAAACTGACTTCTTATGTATAGCTGGCAAAAGCGAGCACGTTTGCACTCATTGGCATGGTGGTCATTGTCATCACGGTGCTCGTGCAGGGTGTCTTGACACCGTCAGCCGAGCGAGGCTCCTTCAGCCCTTCGCTTCTACTCGTCAACGGAGGCTTCTTCCAGGCCATTGGCGTTATTTCATTCGGTACGACCTCGCATGCCTCTTCGTGTTAGTCTTGAAGACACATACTGACTGATATAGCCTTCGTATGCCATCACAACTCACTTCTAATCTACGGATCCCTCAAAACACCGACCATCGATAACTTTTCCCGAGTGACACACTACTCAACCGGAGTATCGATGGTGTTCTGTCTTGTCCTCGCCCTCGGTGGGTTCCTCACTTTTGGCGACAAGACGCTCGGCAACGTCCTCAACAACTTCCCCGCCGACAACACCATGGTCAACGTGGCGCGCCTCTGTTTCGGCCTCAACATGCTGACCACGCTACCCCTCGAAGCATTCGTCTGCCGCGAGGTGATGCTGACCTACTTCTTCCCCGACGAGCCCTTCAACATGAACCGCCACCTGCTCTTCAGCACGAGCATTGTCGTGGCGGCCCTGGTGCTGAGCTTGGTGACGTGCGATTTGGGCGCCGTCTTTGAGCTGGTGGGCGCGACAAGTGCGGTCGCCATGGCCTACGTCCTGCCGCCCATGTGCTACATCAAGTTGACGACGCGGAGCTGGCGGACGTATCTGGCGTATGCAGTCGTGGTGTTTGGCATGGTCGTCATGGTCATCAGTGTGATCCAGGCGGTCCACAAGATGATAAGCAGTAAGTTCCCTTTCCCACTCCACTATTCGCGGACCCTGCTGCCTGTAAAAGAAACGGCGGAGATCCTTTTGACATGTACGTGGAGCGGGAGCTAGATCGTGGACTGACTCATTGCAGGTAAAGACGGACCAGCAGTATGCAACTAACATGTAGTTCCGATGCCACTCGACGCCGGCGAAGGATTACCTTTATCCACATGTACAATAACGAAACAAATAGACCCGATTCCGGGGAGGAGGTGTACGATTATATATAGGCCGAGGCAAAGAGTGCCGACATGATTATGGCCGCGCGACGGCTGGCTGCGTCGTGTACGCTCGTCCAACCGAAAGCATCGTTGGACGGACTGCTTTCACAAAAGATGGAACAGGAGATGGTTGGATATATATGTATACAAGTAGAGGACTCTACGCAAGCAAGAGGATTGTTAAACTACGACGATAACCATGCCACGGTCTTTTTGCTATATAGACGTTTTATAACCCTCTCATTCTGAGCATGGTGGGGCATTTGTCTTCCTATGCTCTTTATTACGCTGGCAGATTGTAGAGTGAACAGGCAACTCACGGTGCAAAGCTGTAGGGCCGAGTACTCTCGATTTGTTTGCCCCAGGGCTCACGTTGATAGCCGGGGCTTTCATAGGGCTGCCAGCCTTGCTTCTCTTCGCGGCTGGCCCTATCATGAAGACCTACGACTTCACCGCCCGGCCCATCATGACCTGTTCCTCAGACGACATGACCTACCGCAGGTACCCACTCCGCTCCATCTAGAGCATTTTCTCGAAAACTGCCTTCCGAGGATGATAGCCCCATGTTCGGTGAAGTTACTTACTGCTCGATGGATTTACCTAGGATATCGAGTTGGAACAAACACGCACGCCACATGTTCCCATGCTTCGGATGAGACTACCATCCGCAGTAGCAAGCCCCGAGCCTCTTATTCGCAAACAATCCGCTTACAGAAAAAGATCAGTACGGGATGTGGTGGAGATGCTGTAAGCTGAGCCGATCTCTCAGAGCGTGTAGCCAAAGTAGCACACGAGGGGGGGTCACCCGACGAATCGCACGCGGGGGTATAACAAAGCGAGAAGCCCACATGGAGGGGGATGCCAACGCAAGACCCCGCTTTGCACCGTTTATCGAACAAAGAATCCTCGTGTGTAGAGGGAACAAAGAAAGGTTGCACGACTTTCCCCTTCGCTGTAACATATATTGTCCCCTCTTATCTCCCCTCCCCAGAAGCTAGCTTGGCTATCACCTCTCTCTCACCTCTTCACCTTTTTACCTTACTTCGCTTCAAACCAAATCTGTATATACTTTTCATCAGACAAACCTTCAGTCACGATGCAGCCCGTCAACTACTCCCACTCCACCTGCCCCTCCTGCAACGCCTCTGTTCAGGGCGGCAGCAAGACCTGCTCCAGCTGCGGTGCTGTACGTCCTTCTCCCTTTACCAGTCGTCTGTTTTCTTTAACTCTTATGCTAACATCTCCCCTCAAGCACTGCCCCGTCTAAGCTCCAGAGCCAAGCAACCTCCTCCACGAAACAGACGAAAACCCAAGAAAACACAATATTTACGAGACATGACGAGCGGGAAGTTGAACATTATTTGAACTGGAGTTGCGAGGAATCGATGCATGCAAAGGCGGGAAGGCAGACCTGACGAGATTCGCTGTTGATACAGCGTTCACTCTTTTTGGGCGGCGTGGAAGACTGGTTTTCTTTTTTGCTCTTACATAGTACACACTCCTTTATTCAAAACTCCACTCAGTTCTGTACTGCCAGACCAGAAGAATGCGAGGCTTGATGGGATTTACCTGAACGATTCACTCTGGCCTGCCCTCAGCCTCCTGGCGGGTAAACCCGTGATGTCTCTGAAGTTGGAGCTGCTCCTGCAGCTATGTAAATGACGTGCCTCGGCACCCGCGCTTAACTTACTTCGGTGGGCACTTCGAGTCGGCTTTGCTACTCACTTTACTAGCTAAAGATAGACATGCCTTTATTAAGTGACGTCCTCCGTATGGTGATTAAATGGATCACCATATCGCCAAATGCCGAATTAGGCACGGCGCCGATCCAAAGCGTGAAGGTATGAATGGGCACATGACCAGGAACTGGCACGTGGGCAGTGTCTGATAATCAGGCGTTAACAGCGGAAGATAGCGCTTGGTTGTTAACCGACATATGGCTGGCCAAGTAATCGAGGCTGCCCGATCTCTCGTCAAAGAAGCACGGCTGAGTCACTTGGTCAGCGGCTTGTAGGACTGAGGAAGAATGTTGACCTGCGATTTCACAACAGTTGCACTTATAGGGAGCAAGGAAGTGGGAGAAAAAACAAGAGATTAAACAGGCAGGCCCTACGCAAAGATGTCCCATCTCCATGGTCTAAGTAACGATCTCGAGGCTTCAAGAGAAAAAACGAAAAGATTTATGGTCTGGCCCAACCGAGTTCCCCCAGCCAGGTTCCCATTTCCTCACACACACACACAACACACACACACACAAACGCGCTTAGCCGAAACCAGTCCACAGAGCCTCTCCTGGTCTCCCACGCCTCTCCTTGCCCATCTTCACATCATTCGGCTTGCACCGACCGGCTAAGCCGATAGACGCCAGGCCGGAGAGCAGAGAGCGAGAGTCACTCCTCATCCTTCTCCTAGGTAGCCCCAACAAGAACAAAAGACATCTGGCCCACCTTTCCCCATACGCAACACGCAGAGATACATAAAACAAGGGTCCCGCTCGCCTGCCAGTGGTGATAAGAAAAAAGACGAGGTATCTGTCGGGGTATAGTAACCTCCCGCAGCTGCTGGGGGGAATCAGGAGGTCCAAGAAAGCGAGGGGTCTGCCGACGAGAAAACCATCCATCCAGCAAGAGGTCGGCGCGTAGGTCGATGGACGAGACATGAGCGGGACGATATCAAATTCCAGATGCCGAAAAAAACCGATGATTGCCGACAGCCGTCGGCGTCTTGGCTGTCGTGAGCATAAATCATCCGAATCGCCAGGGCCAAGGTGAGGGTGAACTGGAACGACAATGGATTACAACGCAGGGCCGAGCCTCAGCACGCATGCGTGGGCTCCCCTCGAGGGGGGGGGGTCCATGGCACCCCTTACAGGACAAGGCACTTCTTGTGCTTGCCTCCGTTGGGCTTGCGGGACAGTAGAGCAGCCCGGGTGGCGTGCTCGAACACCTCACGGACACCCTCGTTGGTCTTGGCTGAGCACTCGAGGTACTTGTAAGCGGCAATCTTCTTGCGGACTTCCTCACCCTGTAGATTCAACTGTTAGCATCCTGTTGTGTGGTATCAGATATACAGGCAGCTTCATTGTCGGGTCGTGTGAACCGTGACAAGTCCAATGCCTGGATAGAGTGGAAGATCGTACCTCCTCAGGGGAAACGGGCTTCTGGCTAGTCTTTCGGAGCTCCTCAATAATCTTCTGGTCGTAACGCAGATCCTTCTTGCAGCCGACGAGGATAATGGGAAGACCCTGGCAGAAGTGCAGGACCTCGGAGATCCACTGTTGAAGAGCACGTGTCAGCAAGGCTATATCGATTACGGGACAGGAAATCAGCCCTGCAGGTGGCTGAGGGTCAACGGACCTTCTCCTGGACGTTGTCAAGGGAATCGGGGGAGTCGACAGCGAAGCAGATCAAGATAACGTGAGAGTCGGGGTAGGACAGGGGTCGAAGACGGTCGTAATCCTCCTGGCCAGCAGTATCCCATAGAGCGAGCTCGACGTGCTTTCCATCAACCTCGACATCGGCGACGTAGTTCTCGAAGACAGTGGGGACATAGACCTATGGAGTATCATCGTTAGTACAGCCATTGATGATATGTTGATGATCGGAGTAACCCTCAGGCGTAAAAGGGTTGTCAATTATGGAGTCGTGCAGTGCGAGAAATGATCGGCGATAGACACCGACGTCGTCGTGCCAATGCTTACCTCGGGGAAAGTGCCCTTGGAGAAAACACTGTAAAAGGGGTCAGCGTCGAGTTGATAAGTCGCGATAGCGATGGTAATGGTGTTGAGAATGGCGGCAGGGGAATGGGAGGTCGGCCGGTAGTTCACGATAATGATAGGTAATCACTAATGCATGAAGCCATCACAAGCGCCCGAGCACCAGAAACTAGCAGTGCTTGACTGCCTCCTAGACCCGCGCTTGGTTTGGCTGTTGCACCGGAGAGCGCCGACAGGCAGAAGGACGATGATGGACGGCAGAACGGGGGGCGTCGTGGGAAGGCCAACTCACATCAACAAGCAGGTTTTGCCGCAGGCACCGTCGCCAACGATGACGAGCTTTCGACGGATCTCAGCCATGGCTTTTGTTTTTATGTGAAAGGGGTGAAGAAAATGGGAGAGGAGGACGGATTTGCTGGCGTAAAGGCGAGCTTGAGCTTCGGGAGATGTTGCAGGTTGTGAGTTTCGCGGAGAGCGGCGGCTGCGGGTCGATGGGGGATGGAGAAGGAGGAGAGTTGGACGCGGAAAGAGGACGTCAGAAGGGGGTTTGGGTTTTGGCTTGGGATTTTTTGGTAGCGGGCGGCGGGAGAGAGAAAGAGGGAAGAAAAGAGGGAAATGCTAAGGCAGCCCAGGCAGGACAGGACAGGCCAGGACTGGCAGGACTGGCTTTAGGACAGCACGCACAGGACAGCTAGGCAGTGGACGGGCGGTACCTCTCGAGCCAAGGTGAAAAGCTCTAGCGCACAGGTACCTGTTGCCAAACGTCAGGGTAGCTAAGCTGGGCCTGGGCGTCTGCTGGGGGTTGGCGAGTGGACAATGCAGGGTTGTTGGGGGGAGAGTGGCTATGAGTCGCACTGTGTTTTTTGTTTGGCGGTGGCTCAGGCGATGAGTGATGAACTAGTAACTAATCAAAGGTACTCGCGTGAGGCGGTGATTCAGCTGCTGGACTGCATACTGATCAGACTCTAGGTGAAGGATGAGCAGGCCGATGAGGATGCTATGCTGTTTGATAGTTGCGATTAATTGACTGCTCTCCTCCTGCCTCTGATTAAAACGGTTTCAAAGCTCCCCGCGCTTTGTTGTCTACTACCTTATTAGTCTCTGTTGCTGGGGCTGCCACAGCTGGGGCCTCGATTGGGCTCTTTCTTTGATGATGGGTGGTGGTTCCCCCGTGGTTCCCCTGGGCTGCCGCTGATGACTGAACGAGCTATGACTGGGCAAAAAGAAAGCACAGAGCATGTACCCCTTTGCGTTTGCTGACACTCTGTCAGTACCTTACTTTCCAAGGGGGCCAGCCGCGGCAAGATTGGAAGATCCTGAGGCAGCCAACGGCGTGGCCCTGGCGCAGGCCGGCGGGTGGCAATAACCGCTAATACCGGCCTCTCTTCACGAAGCCGATAGTGGGAGGGCTCTACAGTGCGCGGACAGCACGCCTCCATTTCTCCCTGGCGTCGTCACAAGCCCTTCTATTTCCAAGACGAGACGAGACTTGCCTGGGCCCAGTCTGCTTTTACCGAGAGCGCTCCGCTAGACTTTCAGTAGCAGTTTGACGCCTGCAGACGCGGCCCGTTATCCTGCGCTGCCCTGTGCAGCGGAAGCGTGAGTCTCAAACCAGGGTATACTCTTCGCTACAACGGACAATGCCGATAGCGATGACTAGATGGTGACGAAGTGTGATGTGCTTCCAGGGCTGACTGTGAATGAATATGTGCGTCTATGGAGCGTGATTGTTGGCCGTTTGGCCAGAGCCTGATCGTTTGATTAATACACTGTTATTAATGGGTGATAAACTACACCACACAACAAGATGGGTCCGTTTCAGGCTGAGTCTGTCGTCATCTTCAGTCTTGATACGGGACAAAAGTCTTTTGGCCGTCTTTGCCTCTACTATGTCAGCTTTTCATGGGATATTCTCAGCTTAGACAAGCAAAGCCGCCATCCTCAACTTCTCGATGCCCTTCACGTAACCGCTATCGATCACATGAGGCTTCCACAGCCACGCTCCCTGGGCTCTCCCTATCGGTCGCACAACACACCGGGATAGCCCGCCGACATTAGCTACAGCCCCCACGGTTTCGATCAATAGTTTGGCCATGTTCTCAAAGCCTCATGTAGACAAAGAAAATCATAGAAGGACCCAGAGCCCATTCAACGAGCAGCGTCTTTTCCCCTGGGATCAACACACGTTATGGCATCTACAGGTATCTTATCACTACCCAAGTGCTCTTTTTGCAACCCCTAGGCTCTGCATCCTGCTTGTCAGATGGATCTGATGTGCACGTCAGTCCTGGGCCCACCAGGCAGATTCCTTTCACTGTTGGGCCTTCTTGCGTGCCCCATGGCCTCTCTGGTTGGAACCTCAAGAATCCGTAGTAACAGCTTTGGGACTGAAACTGTAGAGGGATCTGGCCGCCTTCTGAGACTTCCTGCCAGGATCTGGCGGCTATCGCCAACGGCTTTTGTCGCCCCAGATAAGAGGCAACCGCCGATTTACTAGGCGTTTGAGGTTGATAACCTTGTTCACCCACCAACTGGTCTTGTTACACTGTGCTTTGGCTCCCTCATCTCCTGGCTGTTGTCGATCGACTTTCATAGATATCCTTGGCTGATCAAGACCTGGGGTCTTCAACGATAGGTCGGCCTCGTCTTTCCAGGTAGTCACGCAGTGCCATTGTCAACACGCTTCGGGCAAAGTGACGCGGGCACAAGCTTCAGCCCCTGGTCCGTCATGCAATGCACGGCGGAGTCCTGTACCATCCCGCCCCCGCTCAAGAGCCCGAGCCAACCAGCTGGAGAGCTACAAAGGAGTCCTACTTGCCCCAGAAGTCTAGGACTTGGGGGCCAATACAACAAAGCGACGTTTCCAAGGCCTAAAGATCCTGCTCGACCTGCAAGGGACTATCTAAAGAAACATCATGATATCAATTTGTGCGGTTGCGCTTGTATGTATATCTTCCGTGTCGTCTTCCGAGGCTGTCACTCGGACCTGGGTTGTCTTGTTGCTCATGCCACTCGCTCAACGACTTGAGGCTGACAACAAACACATGCTTCTCCCATATCTCAGAACTGTTTCCAAATCAGAATTGACTTGCAATGGAAAGACTGTGCAGCGACATGATGCACACAACATACCCTTCCATCACCTCACAACGATACTTGCCATAGAGTTTTTCAATCTCTAGAGTAGTCACCCAGGATCCTCCTTTTTCCCAATGCTGCCCTGGCCACACATGTTTACGCGTCTTAGATGCCGAATGACACCCTTCCTCTACCAAATGTACCTTATAGCTACTCCTTGAAAATGCGAAATTCGTATTTGAGGTCTATTTTAGGCCATACAATCTTGTTCTTAATAGAGCACTTACGTACACGTACACTTACCAAGATAGTCTCCCACCTAGACTTACTGGGGCTCATGAATACCTGCGTCTATTACGCTCTGCTTCTATACCAGAATCATCGGCTATATCAGAGCTTTATATTGAACATAATTACTTTGCAGTAAGACAACAGGTACCTGGATAGATTCGTCGTGAGCCTTATCTAGCGATGGACGCGCTTTACACTTGGGAGACAGTGCAAAAGACAGTGCACATAAAATGACCGCACATGTGCTTTCACGGCTAGTTCCGTTCTCATGCTCGAGAATTTCCACCTCAAATCGTCCACTCCACAACGAATTCATCGTCACGCCCACGCGACAACCCGGCGAAAACAGCTCATTCCCGCCCAATGGGTTGCTAGAGCTCGCGAAACCCCTCGATAACTCCTCGCCGCTCCTCTCACCAACTTTCCGCCATGCAGAAGCTCGCCAAGCGAGTCGCCCAGGCCCAACGCCAGGCCGGCCGCCGCGCGCAAAAGGCTGCCGAAACAGAACAGGTTGGCTACAAGCTCCGAAATCGACAGGCCCTCCGAGGTGCCGTCCAAGAGGTCCGGCAGAATCTCAAGGATGCTCGCCGTGCTCGACAGGAGGATTGGGCGCTTGGCCCTCTCGCCCCGAAGCGTGACCTGGGCTTCAATGGCTACGGCATGTTTGAGGAGAGTGTGCGGACGGATTGGTCCAACTATGGCCTCTTCACCCCGCGACCCGAAGTGCTGCAGCAGCGTTGTGCTTGGGCCGGAGGTGTGAATCAGCTCAACCTCGCTGTTTCTGATCGAGTGGTCATCATGGATGGACCAGACACGGGCAAGATTGATCGGATCAGATCAATCAACGTTCAGTCGGGACATGTCACACTTGAAACCAACCACCGGGTACGATTGCACAGCCTTTAACCTATTCAGAAGACTCTAATAACAAAACTAGGCGATCTCTGCCGGTATGTTTGGCAACGACAGCCGCTCCCAGCCAATGCCTCTCTCGATCGGTTCCATCCGCCTTGTCTACCCCATCACCAACTCCGAGACTGGCATTACTCGAGACGTCGTTATCAACCAGCTCAAAGCTGTGCCGCCGAACATGAAGTCCCCCAATATGACCCTTGACCGGTGGGAGCACGGAAAGAAGTGGGATCGTCTAGTCCCTGGAATCAATGTTGTCATCCCCTGGCCCGAGGTGGAGGCGCCGCAATATCAGACACACTCTGCCGATACCCCTCGCGAGAACGTCGAAGACCGATCCTTCTACTACAACCTCCTTTCCACCCCCATGCCCGATAACGTCATCGACGAGCTGCGAAACAAGTACTCCAAGTTCCGGACTCGTCACGAGGAGTGGTACATCCACCAGAAGGAGGCCGAGGAGGCCGCCAAGAAGGCCCAGCTGGAGCCCGCACCATCTATGCAGACTCCTCTCCAGGAGTTCCACGCCCACCAGCGCGAGCTGCGTGCCGCCAAGGGCGAGCCCGAGCTCAGCGACGAGATGTTGGAGAAGCTGGGTGCCATTATTGCCCAGAAGAAGGAGGCTGCTCTCAAGCAGGCTGGTATGTCGTCCGAGGTGGCCGCTGCGGATGCTTCGATACCCCCTACGTCGACGACACCGACTCAATAGATGTTTTATATGGGCGGCTGGAGGTGAGTTTGATGGCGGAAGATGTACCGTTAGTGGTACAAACGTGTAATTATATGTGTGCAACAATGTACATCACGAGGCGCAAAATAGACGCATTTTCCTGTCAATTGGATTGCCTCGCCCGTGTCAGTGTCATACTTCACAAGCAACAGTTGTTGGAGTACTCGCGCCGGAAGTTGCATCGGTATGAAGTCGACACTCTAATACAAGCAATGCCGGAGCGATAACATTTGTGGATAAAGCGTACGAGCATTTGCATCTGCCATCGACTTCAAGAATGCGCCTCCTCACAATGTGGATTATGTGAAGTCTGCGTGAGTCTTGCCTATACTTCCGCGAACTTCAGAGATTGCAGTGCTGTCAGCCATGCTACATGTGCGTAGCATCGGCAGACGCAAAGGGCCCTGTAGACAAAGTTTGCCCATGATTGTGCTTGTTAGGGAGCGGAAACGGCCGGGAACAGCGCTGATAGTTATGTATATGTATCAAATCCCTTTTTCGTGCCTGAACTTCTCAGCAAGCCAGAAACTATGCGCAACGCCAAGGGGGTCATGGGTTGTGAGACGGTAACCTTCGGCTACCCTGTTAGTGTTGCAACTGAAATAGAGAAATGTTACTTCATGTCTAAGACGAATGGAGCACACTGTATGATATTGAACGAGGCACATTAAACGGCATCAACGAGCCGTAGTAGCTCCACCTGTGTAGAGTTATGCTAAGACAGCAAAAGAGGATTGGGTTGGATGTAGCTATATTGACGCGTACATAAGCTCATACACTCGCCAGAACCTTCACCGTCCTAAACCTCCCCTGGAATTTTACTAGAAATCATCAAGCCCACCAACATATATTTACTTAATAGTACACGTAAAAACGAACATCAACCCCAGCTGAAGTACCAAATGATCCGGCTATCTCCTTGATATGACGATCTTCATCAGTCACAGCTTGCGTCGCATGTTGTTCTTCGAGCTGTTTGGAGATTCCTCTTCCTCGGCTACGTACGTGTCAGACGTCGCAGAACTCTGAATGAGGCGGTCTTGAAGTGAAGAAGTATCATGAATGAAGCGCGTGAGCATTGAAGCATCAGACCTTGTCCTAGACAGGTCTTAGTAACAGAGGATATCCTTCTATAGAAGGCCTGTGGTGTCTTACTGTGTATCTTCAAGCGGAGTAACCGTGTAAGTAGGAACTGTGTCGGATGGCATTGCAGAAATACGAGTTTGAAAGATTGCGAAACAGCGAGTGGCTGAAGCAGGAACGATACACACGGATGAGTAAGAAGAAGAAGAGAAAGAAGAAGAAGTTCAACAGTTTCTGCTTGCTATCGCTGAGTGTTTCGGCCTGCTGTTCTTCAACGACAACTCTAGTATCGCTTTTCTAAATTGAGTGAGAGGCTTGGATCGGATGAACTAGAGAGTAAAAACACTCTGATCGGTCCAGTATTTATGTACAATTTGTCCTTTGGACAACTTATGGATGTTTTGAGGCCCTCTCGATGGGCTTTCTGATTCACATAGTGATTTCACTTGCGGTTGTCGGGACACCATCTTCCCAATGCACTTGGACAGGTTTGAGCATAAAAACCACACACCACCGATGCCGATCAAGTCTCACTTCACCGCATCGGCGAAACCAGAGAGGGCACGGGCATCCCGATGCCTTACAGACGGTGGAAAAAGGTGGTAAGGCTGAATTACAGCCTGGGGCATGGGGCTTGTCTTCGACTTGGTAGGCAGCGATTCAACTAATGTCGGCTTAAAGACTACTGCAATCTGTCGCAGAAGTTTGGCGTGTGCTACCGGACAATCGGTCCAGCCAATCTCATGTTCAGACTTGACAAAGCCTACGACATCCCACGCCATGGAGCCTGCATGATATGGTTACATTTGAGGGGGAAGCATACCCTGGAGCCACCCGATTTGATGTCAACTTTCCCCATTGGTGCGTCTCCTGTGTATCGACAGGAAGCGGTGAGTGTTCGAAAGTGCAATTGTGACTGGTAACTGAACACCCTGGAGATGTACGGCAGGGGAGGCTGAGAGACTGAGAGGCAGGGGATCGAGAGTGCTGCCCATGTTGGCATCTTGGCCCCGGCGTCTTGGGCGAGGTTCAGGACTATCGCAATACTCGCCGGGCACACACAGAAATGGCGGTCAGTAAGTATTTGGCATTCTTGAAAAGGATCAACTGTCCAAACGTGAAACCGGTCAAGATTTCTTGTTTCCTGCAGTTTCACCGAGATTCCTACCGCCCCTCATTGCTGGCAAGCAAGTTGTTAGCTTTCCTACCACAAGACTCAGTTGCTCCTCAAATCGCTCGTCACTGGGCTCTGTTCTGACCTGCCGCTGTATACGCCCACAGTGGCTGAGATTCCCGTGGGTGAGTTAATCCGGCTGCGGCCTCTCCTTGTGTCACCATGAGGTCGTTGCTGTGGAAGGTTCTCAGTCGTCATGCGTTCATGATCAAGTGGCTATAACGCGACCGACAACATCATGCGTATCTTTCAAGCTGTTTCGAAACCGACATGATTTCCATACTCGACGAGGTGCATGAGTGACCGGGTAACCATGGCATATTTGGCGCACGTAAAAGCCGACGATGGGAAGAACTTCAAGGTTGATTATGCCGTCGTAACCGTCTATGAAGCACGACATTTACGGTCACGACGGCATAACCAACCTTGTTCATAGGCAACTGTTAAATTGCCCCTTCCGGAACGGCTTGCCTGCTTCAAGTATCTCCTCGTCAGGTTGGTATGATATATACTATGCATTGTATGAGCCAAGGCATAGACCGAGGCCGATAGTTGCAGTCACAGGCCGTAATTGGCCCTCGTGTAAGTTCTCTCTGCCGGAAACTCTCCACTTTTCCCGTCCTTCCGGGAGGCGGTCGCCGGCGGCCACCGCCGGCCGATTCTCCACCCAGATTCATTATTACCCCTCCCCCACGTTGACGCTGGAGCTTCGTAACGAGACGAGCTGATAAGGGTGGACACCAAAGCTCTCTCGCGACCTTGTCAGAACCTCGAAAACCTCCTCCTCTTGATTACAGGAACTCATCGTCTCCTTTTCGCGCAACTCATTGAGAACTCGTCCCTGCAAATTGGCCATCATGTCGCACTCTCACGACGGTTCTGCCCCTCACTCGCACTCTCACGAGGGCTTCTCGGCCGCTGAGCACGGCCACTCGCACGAGATCCTCGATGGACCGGGTAGCTACCTCGGCCGCGAGATGCCCATTGTCGAGGGCCGCGACTGGTCGGAACGCGCCTTCACCATTGGCATTGGAGGGTAAAAACACCATCTTACAGCTCGCTACTAGCCCAGGGCAGCAGTGCTAATTTTACCTAAACAGTCCCGTCGGCTCTGGCAAGACAGCCCTTATGCTCGCCCTCTCCCACGCTCTCCGGGGAGGCTACTCCCTCGCCGCCGTCACAAACGACATCTTCACCCGCGAAGACGCCGAGTTCTTGACCCGGCACCGTGCCCTGCCCCCGTCGCGCATCCGCGCCATCGAGACGGGTGGCTGCCCGCACGCCGCTGTCCGCGAGGACATCTCCCAGAATCTCGCCGCGCTCGAGGACCTGCACCGCGAGTTCGACACGGATCTGCTGCTCATCGAGTCCGGTGGCGACAACCTCGCTGCAAACTACAGCCGCGAGCTGGCCGACTTCATCATCTATGTTATCGACGTGAGCGGCGGTGACAAGATCCCGAGAAAGGGCGGCCCTGGAATCACGCAGAGCGATCTCTTGATCGTGAATAAGACGGACTTGGCGGAGATTGTGGGTGCGGATCTGGGCGTTATGGAGAGGGATGCCCGGAAGATGCGAGAAGGAGGCCCGACGGTGTTTGCGCAGGTCAAGAAGGATGTTGGTGTCGATCACATCGTGAACCTGATCAAGAGTGCCTGGAAGGCCAGCGGCGCAGAGGAGGAGAGGAGGAGCAAGGGAGGGCCGAGGCCGACTCCGGGCTTGGAGGAGCTGGCCAGCGCGTAGATACATATCACGTCCACGATGTGCACAGATATTCAAAATCGTCAAAAGGGAAGAACGCCTGTTTTTGCATCTAGAGAGGTATACTGGGTGTCATGTCTATGCCTGGTCATCCATCATCATATCACCATCCGCCCGCAGCGCACTGGGGTCAATCTCCAACAGCGGCCCCTCAACAGGGACCGCATTCCGCGGCCATACTCGCTTGTACAAGCTGACGCCGACCGAGTCCTGAGGGTTGATGCGCCCGTCAAACGTCGCCTTGAAGTAACCGTGCGTGCCGAGGGGCTCTTTCATGAAACCACTTCGGCCGCGCTTGGTCCACAACGGCAGCGCCTTGAACCACTCGACATCCTCACGGTTGAAGAACATGTACCGGATGGTGACGATCTTCTTGTGGATGTGGTACGGGTGCCCGGCGAGGATGATTCGCTTGGCGACGACACGGGACGTTGAGGGAGGCACCGCAGTTCCTGTGCCGATGAGCGATAAGCCAATGTGCTGGCCGTCCTCTTTCTCGACCTCCTCAGCCGTGGTCCTCTTGAAGAACAGCACGGGCACCGCTCCCCAGGTCAAAGGACCCATGAAAGTCGCGATGGCTGACTGGCCTGGGTGCAGATAACGGCAGTACTTGTGGACGTCGTTAGGCGTCTGGCCTGGTTGGGAGTACAAGGGCTTGACGACCATGCGGCGGGGTCCGCACTGGACGATGAGCTCCTCCTTGGCCTTGATAGACTTGGTGTAGTCGGAGCTCAGGTTGAAGAGGTAGTTGACGGCCGTCTTCTTGTTCTCGTGTCGGAGCAGAGAGAAGAGTGACACAGGCGTCTTGGGGTTGTAGGTCTTCTCCACGATGGGAGAGACGCCCTTGATATACACCTGCACGCGGGTTCCAGGCTCGACTCCGCCGACCAGAGCCTCTCGCGTCACTCGCGATCGAGAAGACTGGTAGTCGGGAACCCGCAGCAGGCGTCGCCACTCTTCGGGCTCATGTGCGCGGTCTTCATCCTCCTGCCATACACTGGTTCGCAGGCTCTTGAGACCACGGTAGCGGGCCAGTCGCTCTCGCGCCAGTACGTTGGGTTGCAGCTCAATCTCGTCAGGGAACTCCTTGTCTTCCTCAACCTCGTTTCGCTTTCGCGATCGATATTGCTCAAGCTGTCTCGCGTCCTCCTCCTCGTCCGGCTCCATCATCATCTCAGACTGGGGATATTCTGAAGGTGCGCCCTCAGTGGGAGGGGCAGGGGCATAGCCCTCGAGTCCATCCTCAGGACGGGCATCCTCGATCTCAGCTTGCATGTCAAAATCCTCCATGTCCGACTCTGAGTCGGAGACATCTTCCAAGTACCAAGCCGACTGGTAGTGGGATGTGCCCTTGGGCACCTTCTTCTTGATCTTCTTAGCCTCCGCTATCTCGTCGTAAAAGTAATGGTGGTCATCCAGCAGGACACCTTTCTTTGACTCAGCATCAGCTTCCATGGCAGCGTCATCGTCGGCATCCATCATGATCTCTTCCGGAGCCAGTTCTACCAGGTCGTCACGATCCTCCGAGGCCTCGTCCAGGACCCTCTCGGCCTCCTCAGATTCAACAGTCATCTCCTCTCCCTTCCTCTTAATGTGCTTTGGCAGAGGAGCGGCGACGATCTTCTCGATTTGGAAAGTGCCCCAGTCACCAACCTGGATAAGACGGTCGGCCTTCAGTCCCTTGCCGCGCACAACACCGGTAATGATGGTCGGGTCAGATTCTGAGTAGGCGAACTTGATATCCTCGGCCAGCATCCAACTCCTCTCGTCTCTCCACCTGACACCCTTTGGTGTTGTGCTGCATAATGATCGTATGAGGTTTGCGCATTCCTGTCGGTTCTCGAGGCTGTAGAGTTTCTCTTGTTCGGGATGGAAGTGGGTGATGAACGACTTGAGGGAGCCCAAGACGCCTTGTCGCAGCTTGGCAGGCTCGATCGTGTCGAGACCCTGCACAAGAGTGAAAAGGGTGGACATGCCCTGGCTTTCTACGCTGCGCAGGATCAACTCACCGAGCTCATCGACCTCGGTGCTAGCCGACAGCAGAATGATGATAAAATCGGCCACCCTCGCTGCGTCAATGCAAGCAGTCAGGTCTCGCTCGACAGGAATGTATTGCAACTTTTGCTTGAATCGGTCGACAGTTACTCGAAAATCGCCGCCCTCGGTATTTTCTTGAATGTCGACGCTGTTGTTGAGATGTTGAATCGCGGCTTGGGCATCACCATCGGCGCACAGAGGAATGATGGCGACATGTCTAGGCGCACCTTCTCGTCCATGGAAGACGGAATTGTCCTTGACATGCTCCTTGTGCTTGTTTAACCGGGCCTGCTTGGCCTGGTTGCGTCGGTCGAACTTGGACATGACTTGCTGGTGGATGGTTTTTCGCTGGCCTTTCTCGTTGGGGACGCGACCTGTCTATAGTATCAGTGTCATGTAGGATGAAGCCCCCGAAAAGAGTCATACCCTTGGCACGGTCTCTCAACTCATGCTTGGACGCCGCTCTCGACTTGAAAGCCTTGTGGCTGACCTTTGTGGTCGGCCGATGCGAATGGGCCTCAGCAACAGGCATTTTGCTGTCACCGGCTTTGAATCGAAACGGTAGCGAAGCCAGATTGATCAGACAAGAGTAAAAAATCCTATTTCGCAAAAGTTGTCGCAAGCGATGGATGGCAATATCGTCGATATCGAAGGCGGTGATGGCGGGGTTGTGGTTATCCAGAAATTTTTGTGTGGACCTTATCGATAAGCATTGGCGGGTCGCGCATGGGCCAATAGAACTATAGCGATAGACAGTTCGTTCTTGGCGCTCTGGAAATTTTGTTTTATGCCAACCCATCCCGCCATCTGAAGACAGCCTTTTTACCTGCGAGCGCATTCACGATACGACACGATGGAGGTCGACACAATTGATCAGCCCATCACCAAGGTGCATGAGAATGGCGCCCTCGCCGTTCAGGGCGCTCGAACCGAGCTGGTCCCTCGCCATGAGCGAGAGAGGGCTCGCCGTCTCCGAGAAGCAAACAAGGCCTACGGTCGAGGGAAGAAGATCAACACCAAGGCCATCAAGGACAAGAAGCTTCGCAGCAACATGAAGCGCCTTGAAGGGAAATATGAAGATGCCACGATAAAAGCAAAAGACGCCGAGATTCTGCTCGAAAACACCTCTGGTTTCATCGAGGCCGAGGACGAGCTCGAACGAACATACAAGGTCCGCCAGGACGACATCACCCAGGACGTGGCCGTAGAGACAGCGCAGAAGCGGTTCGAGCTCAAGCTCGATAATCTGGGCCCTTACTCATTCGACTACTCGAGAAACGGGCGGGACCTGCTACTCGGCGGCCGAAAGGGCCATGTGGCGACTATGGACTGGCGAGAGGGCAAGCTGGGTTGCGAGTTGCAGCTGGGCGAGACAGTGCGCGACGTGAAGTGGCTACACAACAATCAGTACTTTGCTGTCGCACAGAAGAAGTACGTTTATATCTACGACCACAATGGCGTGGAGTTACATACTTTGAAGAAACACCAGGAGGTGTCTCACATGGAGTTTCTTCCTTACCACTTCCTTTTAGCAACAATTGTAAGTCACAAAGCATGTTACTCGTCGCTCGTATCGCTAACTAGTCCCAGGGATCTGTGGGCATCCTGAAATACCAGGACACCTCAACAGGACAATTGGTCGCCGAGATCCCGACTCGATTAGGTCAACCCGTTTCCCTCGGACAGAACCCTTGGAACGCCATCCTCCATGTCGGCCACCAGAACGGAACAGTCACATTATGGTCGCCCAATTCTCAAGACCCCCTCGTCAAGCTACTGGCGCATCGAGGCCCTGTGCGAGATATAGCAATGGACCGTGAAGGTCGGTACATGGTGTCGACTGGCCAGGATCAGAAGATGGCAGTCTGGGACATCAGGATGTTCCGAGAAGTCAACAACTACTTCACGCGTCAACCTGCGTCGTCAGTATCTATTTCCGACACTGGCTTGACTGCTGTAGGCTGGGGCACTCAGACTACCATCTGGAAGGGCCTGTTTGATAAGAACGCTCCTGTTCAACAAAAGGTCCAAAGCCCCTACATGGCTTGGGGCGGCGAGGGTAAGCGCATCGAGCGCGTCCGCTGGTGTCCTTTCGAAGATGTCCTCGGTCTAGGCCACGATTCTGGCTTCTCCTCCATCATTGTCCCTGGCGCTGGAGAGGCCAACTTCGACGCCCTGGAGGTCAACCCCTACGAGACAGCCAAGCAGCGCCAGGAGACAGAAGTCAAGGGTCTGCTCAACAAGCTGCAGCCCGACATGATTGCGCTCGACCCCAACTTCATCGGCAACCTGGACCTGCGCTCCGAGAAGCAGCGCCGTGCCGAGAAGGACCTCGACGCGCCCATCACGGACATCGCGGAGGAGATTCGCAACCGTGCGAGAGGCAAGAACGGTGCGCTCAAAAAGTACCTGCGCAAGCAGCGCAAGAAGAACGTCATCGACGAGAAGAGGCTGCGGGTGGACGAGATCTGGAACGAGCAGCAGAAGCAGAAGGACAAGAAGCAACAGGAAGCGGAAGCGGATCTGGGACCGGCGTTGTCGAGATTTGCGAAAAAGGAGTGATAGACTTTTCTGTGTACAAATGGCGAATAATACCCTTGGCTCGAGTAATGCTGTGCCAGTTGTCGTATGAGGTGAGTGAGAATGTAGTCTTTTTTCTATCATAACTCCCTTTTGCGAAGTCTAAATGTCCATGTACTTTCCAAACTCCAGTCCGGCCCAAATTCTATGCTTTTGATCGGTACCCTCCAACAAGATACACGTCCCACCCCATGGTGCATTGTGCCACTTCATCCTCAGCTTTAAAGCAGCTTCAATCCTCCAGTGATCTGATCAACGACGCTCCTCGGCGCAGGTCCGACGCCTAGCACCGTCATGCTCCCGGCCTCAATCTGCGTCCGACCCGCGTCCTGGATCACTTCGGCCGTCAGCCCGAGCGAGCGAGCCTTGCGCCGCAGCTCGAGGATCTCGTCCTGGCTCTTGACCTGCACGGCGATCTTGGCCTGACCGAGGCGCTCCCACCGGTTGAGGATCTTGCGCTGGGGCGAGTCGGCGGGGGCGCGGGAGAGGGCCTTGTAGCATGCGAGGGTGGCATGAGAGCATTGCGCAGCGATTTTGCCTGCAGACGTCAAAATTAGTCATTTCAAGCCAGATAGCGAGTGAGAGGCAGTGATTCGCGACGAAAACATACCCTTGGTCATGCCCAAATCTGTCCGGACAACAAGAACCAGCTTGCACTCCTCGCCCGTGTCCTTCACAGTCGGCTCCGTCTTCTCCTGCACCAGTCCCTGCTTGCGATCCGCGTCGGGCCCGTTCGTCCAGTTCGGGGCGTGATCCAGGATCGAGTCGCCCTCGTCAATCTCGCTCTCGTCGCTCTCGACAGGGTCGTTCAGGTTGCGCCGACGCTCCTCGACAAGAGAGGGCGAGATGAGGTAGCCGCGGGTGGTGAAGACGCCGAAAGCATAGCCGGTGATGAGGGCTGCAAAGGCCGTGCTGAGGATCATGCCTGTCTGCTGGCCTTGGTCTGCCATTTTGGAGGATTTTCTGCGCAGTGATTCGGATCGTTTGGGTAGATTGTGTTGTTGGACCAGAGGTTGATGATGGAGCTAGCTTGGTGGTGGTGTTGGAGGTTACATCACGTGGGGCCGCGACGAACCTTGATACAGTTGGAGGTTGTCAAACGAGCGAGACATGGCGGTCATGGCTTTAAGTTCATGCACATGCTTCTAGAACAATGCAACTCAATCGAAATTGATTAATGCATGAAGTGCTTTTTTTCTTTTCTTTTAATTCTGTGGAATTGAGCGATAACGAGCAACAGAGATGGGGTGTCGCAATGCTTGTCTCGCCAACACCAGAAAAATGCTCCATAACTCGATATTTGGCATTGTCTCGCCATGGTCAAGTATTTCTAGCTCCGCCGTTATTTGATCCAATCATACAAATGGTTATTACATGTGTATATGCTGTATATCTCAGACTCCGTAATCAAGAATCCCTCCCTATGCGAGATTCATCACCAACGCCGACACAGCCGTACATTAGATTTATTTATCGTGAACACCCCCTCTCACATCCATTTACATAGTTAGCACACCTCGCTGGATGTACGCATTCTCATCGACCAGGGGATTGCACCCGAAGAATTTGGAGAAGTCGTTGAGGCACTGGCTGCGCGCCTCGAGGTGGCCCTTCTTTCGGCTGATGCCCTGGGCGGGCACAAAGTTGACGTACTTGTCGTGGCCGTTGATGAGCAGGGGACCCTCGCCGCTCACCAGGGAGTGGACGTAGTTGAAGGCGATATCCTCGCAGTTGAAGCCCGTGTCCACATACTCCCTGATCTGGTTCATGACGGTGTCGTTGGACGAGTAGTAGTCGAGGAAAGAGATGTGGGAGAAGGCTAGGTTGGTGAGGACCATGGAGTAGGTGTCTTCGCCCCGCTTCTTTGAGCAGAAGGTGTACTTGTGGTAGCCGAAAGTGTCGACAGGGGAGCATCGAGCGAGGGCACCGGACAATCGATTCTTGCCAAACTTGCGCCATGACTGGAAAACAAACTCGACGTCTTCGGGATGGTAGTAGACGTCGTCGTCGGAGAGGAGCAGCGCCTGGGTCTTGTATTCTGGGTCGGGCCAAAGCTTCTCGTTGAGGCTGTTCTTCTTCGACTTTCGGTAGCGCACGGGGACGCTGTGCTTGGAGACATAGTTCGCCGGGGGGTCCGTCTTGAGGTCGTTCCAGACAATGACTACCTCGTGAAGCGAGGGGATGTCCTCGTTCAAGAGCGCCTTGAGGGTATCGGCGAGCTCTTTTGGTCGCTGGTAGGTCTGCATGACGATTCTAGAATGGGGAATAAACCGTTAGCCTACATATGCATGGTCGCGCATGATCAACCGCCAACGTACGTGAACTTATCCTCAAGCAGGTTGTTGTATTTCGTTTTTGACACATCCCAAATCTCCTTGTTTCCGTAGTTGTTCTTGCCAGCGCACGATGCGTACTTGGGCATGATTCCGCCAATGGCCTTGTCGATCAGGTAGCCCGTATGTGTGAGTCGGACGGTGACGATAATGGACGTGATGGTGAAGGCGAAGACGGCGAGGATGGTCGCGGACCTTCGAAACGCTCGCGACTTGAGCACCTTGGGGACATGAGTCTTGAACCATTCGAGGTTGGCCTCCATCTTGGGCCTCAGTGTCTGGGGCTTCAACATGTTGCCGGCGGAAGCTGTCGAGGGAGGACCAGGCGAGCGGCGCAAAGTCGGAATGGGGACTCGAGTCCTTGGAGGAGGGCGGAGGGCGG